>SNQJ01S0031347.1:64819-99252 GCA_010110895.2 Picea sitchensis
GAAGGGAAAAGGGTATGTGGATTCCATAAACCTAGAATATTATGGAATCCACATACCCTTTTTCCATAGAATATACTAACTATATCCAAAAACCAAAGACATGAAATATGGTACTACACATATTATATAAATATATTATCAAGTAAAAATTAAGCTAAATGCAATTTGGACATTTGAAAAAAAAATTACAAGTTAAATGAGTACATCAATAAAAAATAACATACTAACCTTGCAAGTTCAAAATCAGAGCTATGTAGATCGAGAATTGGATTTGTTCAACCAGTGGGTGATAGAAAAAATAAAAAGCTCAAACAAAAGCCAAGAACAGTGTCGCAACTATAGTAATTGTGTCGCAAAGTCTCTTAAAGTCACATATATATAGATAAAATAGTCAACTAGCCATTAACACCGACCAATGAGATAGGAAAAAATTTTGTCTATATTGCCACGAAAGTTTGTCGCTATAGCGACGAAAATCCCGACTAGGTTAAATTAAGATTTTCATCGATATTGCGATGAACTTTCGTGGCAATAGCGATGAAAATCCCGCCTTGTTTTAAAAAAATATGAAACTAGTGGAAGCGTGGAAAATTTTCGTGGAATAATCCACCCATATGTAGTAGTGTTAACAGTCATTGATCTATGGCTTAACACCTACTTGGTCCATGATCTCTATTTAAAGAGCATGGAGGTTCATTTTCCGATGATCGATTGTGAGAAACTCTCTTGTAAAATCTCTCTGTAATCTTTTTCTTTTTCATTAATAAACTGCTCCAAGTGGTCGCATTGGTTGGGGTCATGTATGTTTCCCCATAGGGGTTTTACCACGTGAAAACATCGGTGTGTTGATCTTTTATCTGGTTATGTGAGTGGTTACTGAAGGTGTTCTTCCTTTGTTGGAATACCTATTTTGTCGAACAGGAGCATCACTGTCACATTTAATGAGGCGTGGTGGAAGGTGACTTAGCGCACAGCGCAACACGCATTACGGGTTTGGATTCCAAGTAAGCGCAACATTTAAATTTTGAAACCTTTGTAATTAAATATCCCTTGAGATCTAAAGACTAGAACCATAGCATTTACATCTGAAAAGTTGTAATTGTATTTAATATTTGAAGGATTGTACAAATTTTAAGCATCGACTCATATCTAAGTTTGTAAATGTGCATTTATTGTAATGGCCTAGTGATAGGATTGTCTTTATTGATATGTGAAAGCACTAGAATATTCTGGAGGGAAGGCTCGAGAAGCCCCTTCATGTATAAATCAATGTAATCTATGTTTTCATAAGTTGTTGTTGGAATGAAGAAGAATACTCTCAAATTTAATGAAGAGAGACAGTAAATTTGTTTTATGTTCTATTTGGAATTGAGTAGATTTTTTTTATTGTATTTTTGCATATATGTGTGTGGATGATGTTTATTTAATGAATGAATTTATGATTATGTATAAGTTTCAATTGTTTCTCTTCTGGTAGTCTTTGTGCATGGAGTGCACAATGCCAACTCAAGGTGTGCGGAGGTCACCCTTTTACGTGTTTAGAAGCTCAGGAGAGATAGTGCAATTATGCACAGAGCAAGTGCAAGGAGTGCACAGGTGACTTTTAAAATTCCCAAGCTCAGAAGAGTTAGCGCAAGGAGTGTGTGGGCCCATAAAGTTTTAAGGGTAAAAATATCAAGAGAGACGCACAAGTGTGCACCAAGGTTCACTTCATCAAAGTGGACTAAGCTTAAAAGAAATAGCAAGTGTAAGGTTCCAGGGAGGAACTCAAGTCAGTGGAGAATTCCTTTGTCAAGGAACGAATAGACAAGATATGTTCACGTAGAGTTGAATTTCCCCACAATCGTTCGATCAGGTTGTAGGAGTGTGGTCGTTAATTCCTGAGTCCTTCGAACTTCACCACTTCAAAAGTTTGGAGCCGTTAGTTTTTTTTGGGAGCCCTGAAGCCTCGAAGCCCGGATTTAATCTCAGTTGTAGGTTCGGTGGGTAAGTGTGAGTCATTATATCCCTGATACATTCGATGATTCGACACTCCAGCAAAGTTTGGTCATTGTGATTTATAACGGAGAAAGATCGAAGCCCAGAGCCCCGAAGTCATTGTTATTCGTAGATCGTGCAAGGGATACAGATTCATGTATTTCATCCGATCAAGTCTTAACCTTGACGTTTGAGAAGTGGAAGGATAGGGTAATACCTACGCCTATCGACCAAGTCGCTTTATGACCAAATTCGGTCGGTAAAGACTTTGGCGTATTTGAGCACATAATCGGTTGGAGTAAATTCTTCCAGAGCCCGAAGAAAACATATATCGTTGATCAAAGGAGTAGTCTAGACCATTGATCCTCGAAATCTTCGGGAGTTCAATGGTTCGGCTATTCATGAGAATTTTATTGTTGAGTTTGGAGTGGAGGAACTCTAGAGCACCAGAGTCCCAGAGCGTTGAACAACCCTTTTGCTAAGCGCTTGGTCCTAAGCCATGGTCACATGCATGCTTCACCAAGAGAAGAGGGACCCTTGTGGATTTGAATTATGCACCCAGTTGTATGAGTATCATGTGGGTGAGGTAAAAACAGGCGTCTATGGGATCCCGAAAGCTAATTCATCTCCTGTGAGAAACGATACAAGATCGGGAGGTCGCAGCGCCAGCCCGTGGTCTTGACTTTTTCATCATATTCTTTTAACTCATCCAAATACTCAAGAGAAAATTGTCCAATTAATGCACTAAAACACTCTCCCTTTGATCCATGATCATTGGACGCTCATAAAGTTTCAGGTTCTCTACATTTACAACTGAGTATATCAACATGTACGGTGGTAGATCTAGGATAAAAGAACTTGTTCCATTCTTCTCCAAGATGGTGAAGGGTCCATATCTAATGGGCTTCAACTTCTTGTATCCCCCCTTCAACTGATATTTTCTTATGTGAAGCCACACTTGTTCTCCCACTTGAAACTAGTGATCAATTATGTGCTTATCATGGCAAGCTTCGTATTGTGCCTAACTCTTTTCCAACTATTCCTAAATTGTTTGGTGTACATGTTGAATCCTTTGAATGAAATTGTAGGCTCTATCTTCATCTCTTCATTCACTTGAGTCAACATCTTTTCCAAATTTCATGTCCAAGGGAGCCTTAGGTAGATACCCAAAACATGTCTCAAATGGTGAACTCTGCGTGGAAGAGTGCAAGGCTCGATTGTATGGATGTTTCACATACTTTATTTGATCATCCCACAACTTGGGATGTTTGTTGCAATATCCTCGAAGAAAATGGACCATTCTTTTTCTAACAACCTATGTCTAGCTATCATTTGTTGATGGAAATCAGTACTCCTCTTCAGCTTGGTGTCCATCATTCTCCACAATCTTGTCCAAAACTATCCAAGGAATCGAATTTCTAGATCCATGATAATGGATGTGGGAAGTACAAAATGGAACCATACATGATGAAAGAAAACGATGAGTAGGTTTCTCAGCAGTGATGTGATTTTTACATGGAATCAAGACACTCATATTTCTAAACATATCCACCACTAAATACAAGTATTCATGACCCCTTTTTGACATAGGAAAACCCCCTATAAAATCCATGGTGATACTCTCCCAAGGATGAGAAGGAATAGGAATTGGAGTGTACAACCCCATTTTTCTATTAGTGGACTTACAAATGCACAACACACACCCATTTACATTCATGGTTACAATTACTTTCATTCGAGGAAAAGATAACCTCTGCAAGTGTACTACAATACTCTCTAACCCAAAATTCTCAAATATAAGAGAAGTGTAAGCTTCTCCAATTACATGCACTTTTTCAATGGTAGGAATACAAAGTACACCAAAATGGTAGAGTAGTTTGTCTTGCAAACAAAATCTCTTCACCTGCAAACCATGGATTATCCTCTCACATACATCTTTGAAGACTTCATCAATAACATATTGTTCAGCATAACTAACATGAGCTAAGGAAGCATTCTTCAAAATAATAGATGCAAAACTAGGAGGTCTGAAAAGAATATATGATTTCATGGCATATGCACTGGTCTCAACCTTGAATGGATGTTGAAGGTCAGGTAGAGCTAGCATTGATTCGGTGCTAATATTTTCTCCCAAAGTGTCGAAGGCCCTTTCCTGTCCTCATTTTTATGTAAAGGATCAAAAGCATCGGGAGAATTAGACTTATCAAGGTATTTTGTCTTTACAATCGTAAGCACAAGGTTCTTATAAGTATTTATGGCTCTCTTCATTTGACCTGCACTAATAAGTGATGGATTAGTTTATGTGCTATGAGCTCTAATAATATATTCCACTCCATCTTTTGTGATATGGTACTTTTTCTCTTTCTGGAAGAATATAGCTTTTATTTCATAAAGATAAGGACTCCCTATTACAATACCATAATATCCAAAGGAACCACATCCAAATCAACCTCATCTATCAAATTAGAAGCAATATCAAACATCAATCTACATTGTCTAGTAACTTGAAGTTTTGCATCACCATGCACCCAAATAAGAGGGTAAGGTTTTTGGTGGGGTCTTGTGGCTAGTCTCAATTTCTTCACAATATCTTTAGATATCAAGTTAACTTGTGAGCCCAAACCAAACAAATTTTCCACTTTTGTGTGCTTTTTCACTACTCTTATGTGGAATAATTCACTTCTTCTTTTATCATTTTCAAGAGATGGAATTATAGAATTTGAACTAGCATGTAATGAGACTTTACCTTGTAATCCAATTGTTGTGATCTTCTCTTCATCACCTAAGTCGGAACCTAGGTCTTGTTACATTGTAGCAACAATTTTCTTCTTCCTTTTTCCACCAAATTTCTTTGGTATTAACTTCATATGCAGCTTCCAACAATGATCGTCATCGTTCCCATAATTTTGGTAATGAGTGCAAGAGGATTTCCCTTCCTCTTTCTTTGTTATCGTTGTCTTCTTATCCTTTCCTTTTTCTTTTCTTTTGAAATGGTTTTTTGAATGCTTGTGATCTTATTGTACATTATTTACCCTGCTTTCAAGGTGAGTTGTTTGCACGCATACCTCATCTAAATTTGTGGGATTAAATAACAACATTTTGTGACGAATGTAACTGTGAAGTGCACTAATATATTTCATTAAAGTCTATGGAGAATCTAAAGGAATATTCAATGCAAGTGCATGTTTCCTAAACTCCTCTGTGAAATTCTGAACACTCTGACCTTTACCCTATCTTAAATTTTTTTCGTTCCATCATGGCTTTTTGAACATGACCCAGTGGATAAAATTGCTTTTTCAATGTAGATGTAAATCCAGACCATGAAGAAAGGAGTTTACCATTATATTTGCTACCTTTTTAAAGTTGTATCTCCCACCATACAAGGGATGTGTCTTCCAGCCGAAGAGGATCCAACTTGATCTTCACCTCTTCCTCTTCGATATGTTGTATACGGAAGTAAATTTCAATCTATCTAATACAATTATTTAACTTATCTACATTAGCTTCTCCATTAAACATGGGGAAATTAAATTTGACATCAAATTTCAATAATGGATTTTTCGAAGGATTCTGATGAAAATTAGAATGATGAGAATGAGATGAAGAGCAAGAAGATCTTGAATTTGAATATAGAGATGGAGGCTCGGGAGGGTCTCCTCCATTTCCCCAGTTCATTGAATCATTATCCTCTTCTTTAGTTTTCTTCTTTTGTTCCTTCTTTTCCACTCTCTTCTTGTAATCTGCAAATAATTTTTCTACCATGCTTGACATCTGGTAGAAAGATATGTGGAAAGCCTTCTCATTCTCTGCACGGAGTTCTTCATCCTCTATTTTCCTTCTTCAAGTTTCACGTCCAATCTCTGGGTTGAAAGTCTTGAGTTTTCCTTTACCTGCTTTGAGCTTGGCCCTAGTAAGCATTCACACTCGCAATTCAAGTCAAACAACACCGCTTTGGTACCAACATGATCTGTGATCTTTTATTTGATGACCATTACATGAATTTCATTAAAGAGAATAAATAAATATTATGTGCATCATAAACAAAGAAGACATAAATATGGAGAAAGGATGAGAAAGATGGAAATATCACAAATCTTGATAATGGATTTTGTCCAAAGAATGGACTATGTCTTTGGGCCCACTTCATAGTGGAGAGGCCTTTATACTATCTCAGAAAAAATTGGCATAAATACATGGTTATACCTCAAAACTGAAAATGGCCTAAAGATCCACTGCCCGGATGCAAAATATGACTACACCAGTGTCTTCATGGTGAGAAAGCATACAAGAATGACTATCAAAACATCAAATATTGTCACTGCTCATCCCAGGCCCTCATGGGCTCTTTGCCTCGTAAAGAATGTCACTACACAATTATGCATGTACCTGCATAGAAAATTGTTCCATTGTACAGTGGTTGTGCGTCGGCCTCCTGTGGATGGGAAATCTGAGTTTAAGTATAATATTTGGGGCGTACTTTACCAAGTCCCACCCATGATTCGTTGGTAACAAGTGTTTAATAATAGGGGGGAGGTATCAGGGTCAAACCCATGGGCCTCCCCTTTTGGTACTTTGCTACAACATATTTAAAATATAGTGTAGCAATTATCTCACAATAGTATTGACCAAATATTTTATATATGGTATTCATTGCATGGTTTATCCTCTATCCAATTAAAAACCCACGCCAAAATTTATGATATGACCGGTGCACAGACTCGGTCGGATATTTTGGGATGTGACCATCGATTGGTCTGGAAACCAGATTTGTCATTGGCTAGTCCAGCCACTGGATTCAGCGTTCGGGCCAGTCTTCTTCTTTTTTTTCAATTTTTCAGTTTTTGTCCCTTAGCCCTCATTGGGCATTTCTTGAGGTGCCACATGGCTCCATATGATTGGTCCATGTGGCACCCTGTGAGTGGCCCCTTCCGCTCGATCACCGGCTGACATGAGGTCCTGCGTGTTTTCCATGTCTGGTACGACCCTACCACATGGAAGTCATTGAGAGGTGCCACATGGCACTCCCTAGGGCTTCCACATGGCATATTTTTATCGGGCCATTTGGCCACCCAAAAATGCCAATTTAGCATGCCACGTGTCAGCCTCTAGGTGGTGCCACATCATCATGTTGACATCACCCTAGTACGGTTTACTGTTGACATCACTTGTACGGATGTTGATGTCGGTGTTGACTTTGACTAGGGTTGACCCAATCTTTGACTAGCCATATATTCTTCATTCAGAATCCTTTTGAGGTGTCATTTGCACCATTATAAATCTCTCAACAAGCTCTTCGACTTGGTGTCTATTTTGTTGAGATTCGAGGACTTTGAATTTTCGGCCTTTTAAATCCTCCTGGATCAGTGAGCATCATAAGCCAATAATATTCAACTTTTAGAACTTTGTGCATAGTGAAATCTATAGAGAATTTCCCACCTACTAGACCATCATGTAAGTCTCTCAACACTTTATCAATGTCATTCTTCTCCAAACATCTCAATATCACACCATCACAATTCTTCCTAAAATGAATTCCACTACCCTGCTAATATTGAGTGGATTTCAATCTCAACACCCTTCTTCTCTTTGAATCCAAGTAATTGGAATATATCCATGTTGGAAATAGTATTTCATATCAAAATACCATGAATTTATGTCTATAGGTATAAATAAGATAGCACCTGCATACAATAATGCTTCATTCTCCCAATGTTTCATTCTCCCAACCTACTTCGTCAACATCAACTTGATCATGCGCTTTAGCTGCTAGTTTGTAAAATCCTAATTCACAAACTGTAGTTGTAGGATTAAAATCTAAGTCAAATTTCTAGATAGTAATCATCTAGTTTCCATGTCTTTCACCAAGTTCCTTCTAGATAAATAAATACCTAATAGTCAAATGCAAAACAATAACATTAGTGTGGCTCTTCAGGATGTAAGGTCTAAGTTGTTTCACCACTTTAACCAGGTGTATGTTTGTTTCTCAACTGCTAGATAATTCAGTTCAAAACCTTGTATACATGTTCTTATAAATGATATCGAAAAATTATTCCCTTCTTCATCCTTATGAACAAGAACAACAGTAAGGGAGTGATCAAATGCAAACTTATAGAGGTAGAAACATTTTCCAAAGTCTACACTACTTAAGGCTAAAGCAATAGAAATGTTGACCTTGATTCTCTCAAGAGATTCTTTTTCAAATTCATTCCACTAAAATACAGTATCATTTTTAATCATTTTTTGTAGGGGTTTACTAATTTGAGTGATTGCATCGAAATCTTGTTCTGTGACAGTGGGATCTGCATTATGTATTTTGTTCTTTTCAGGTCCACCAATATATTGTCTTTCAAAATTATGTGCTCGAGTAACTTGCCTTCTACAACATTGAAAATGATTTTTTGGGATTCAAAGAAATATCATATTATCTACACCTATCAAAGATTTGATTAATATGTTGTATATGGTCAGAGCGCTTCTTTGATTAAATAGTGATTTCATTCATGTAGACAACCATGCTTCAATTTATTATACTTATAAAAGCAATACCTATTACATGTTGGAAAGTAGCATGAGCATTCACTAATCCAAATGGAATTATTGTGTGCGTTAAAGTGTCCCATTTGGTTCTAAAGGTGTTTTCAATCTATCCTCATTCAATACAAGAACTTAATCATATCCCAAAATCCATTTAATAATGATTCAAAACATGCCACGAGCTATAAAATCTGCTCCTAGCAACCTTTCAAATGAGGCTAATGACAGTGAATAGAATTTCACATCTACTTCATAATGATTTTAGAATCACCAAATACCTTCAAGCATTTAACATTCAAATCGACCACCTTCTTGAGTCCTAAGACCAAGGAGTCATAGTCAGTGGTATTATTGGTGCATTCAAACTTGAGTCTACAGGAAACTAAGGTGTGCATTCCCTTTGGATCAACAAGCAAACAAATGAAACATACACCTTCTGGAAACTTAGAACCATCAAGAAAAACTCCAAATGTTAATTTCTACATCTACATTAGCATTTCTAATGTTAATTTCTACATCTACATTAACATTTCTAGCATCATCTAGTTTTATTGTAGTACAATGAGAAACATCAATCTAAATTGTAGGAAGAAGAATAGACTATTTATTGGATGAAGAGGGTGAAGCTACAAACATGATAGGTTCATTGTTCCTCTCAATTTCATGATCATATACCTCTTGTGCCTTTCCTAATGTAGCAAATCTACCTTTACAATCAATTTATAATCATGAGTTGTTCATTAAAGTTCTATTTTCTATGTAGTTTGTTCATTTAATGGAATAATATTACATTACAAGTCGAGTAATCACCAATATCCAATCAACAATTTATGTTTAAGCTTTGTCTTATTTAGAGTATTCCATGAAAGTATTGGTATTCATTATTCAAACAAAATTAATTATCTCAAAATCATAACGTGGGTAGCAATATATTAAGGTTGTTATGTATTACACTTTGAGTAACAACATTCTTAGTTATTACTAATTTGGTTTTCTGAATAACATTAAGATTCATATATTTTTCATGATATCCATTAAATAGATAGAGATAGTATATATAAAGTTCATATTATTTATATATAAGTATATGTTGGGTTTAACATTAAGATTCATATATTTTTCATGATATCCATTAAATAGATAGAGATAGTATATATTAAGTTCATATTATTTATATATAAGAATACGTTGGGTTTGGGTTTATATTATTTACATGTAGTTGGCACTTTCCCATTATGAAAATGTATTATGATGAATTTGATACGTCTCACAATTCATGGAAGATATATTTTCACTAAATAGGTACTATTAGGGTTATTTATTCCATCAAAATCACCCAATATTTACACATGGTTCCAACCCTAAGAAAAAACTCAGTTAAGCTAGAAAGCAAGATAATATGTAGGAGAGGATAACATCTTTAGGGGATTTGAATATTGGTGAAGGGAATAGTATCATACATGCTTTAGCAACCAACAATGTTCAGTATTATGCTTTGAGTGGCAATATCCTTAGTTATTATTAATTTGGTCTTATGGATAACAATAAGATTCATATACTTATTGTGATATCCATGAAATAGAAAAAGATAACATATATAGGGTTTTTATTATTTACACATAAGCATGTTTAAGGCTTATATTATATACGTATAGGAATTAGAATGAATTCTGAATCCATGTTAAATAAACAACACTATCAAATAATGAAAAAATGGGCTTAGGTCCCAGAAAAGTAACATCATTGATTTCATTGATCTAAGCATTGCAATGCTAATTTTTTTCATATTAAGAGTGATATAGCTCAAAAAAATGAAAACCATAAGTGCTACCAAGAGAAAATTAATTTCAAGGAATGAAGTCACAACAGTATGGTGTCATGGATCTCACATAAATAGAGACTACTAATATAAAACCAAAGTAAACCAACCCAAGAAAACCTTAAATCCAATTTAAGGAAGAGATAAAAATAGGAAGAAGATCATCTCTCATGGAGTTTCCATTCTATTTTCAAGAACTTTGGTACGGTGATTATTAACTATTCCCTGCTAGTAGATTGGTATACTAGTGACAATCAACACAAAAATAAAGAAGTTTTACTCCATTAATCTAAGAAACATCTAAACTAAGGTTTGGAGAAGGAGAAATAGAAAATCATGTAATTTTCTCCTATTAAAAGTATTCTAACTGATTTTTGATATGGAGGAGCAGGAGGAGAAGGACTATCTATCTCCAATGAACCTACACACAAGATAAGAAAAAATATTCTCTACTCCACAACACAAACCATATATCTAGTTCAAGTAATCAAGATAGAAATTTTCCAATCTACTTGATCATTCAGTGAGATAAATCAAATGCATTTAAATAAACACCACTAAACCAAGACAAGTAAATATAGTGGAGTGAGAAAGGAGATTATATAACAAGAAGAAATAGATTACAGCAATAAGATCATACATTTGTGTGATTAGATGGATCTGAATCCCTTCCCCTTGGGTTCATTCCTTTTAATTCTTTCTCTAGTTTGATGGTCTTCCACAAGTCTTCAAAGATATTCTCTTCAATATTCCACAAGCAAATTGGACAATTAAAAGAAAAGTTGTAAATTGGGAAACCTTTTGAATGTCAATAAGAGAGAAATGGTAGGATAAGTTTGATATACTCCAAGGATGAATATCCATAGTCAAGTGTAAAGGATGCCCTTTTATATCCTTAGGGTTCATCCTAAGGTTTGTACACGAGTGATAGGTTCATATTCTATAAATTTCTTGAAATATTCGTGCAATGGGAAAACCATAAGTGATCAAATATGAAGAAATCAACTATGGGGCACTCCTCAATCAATTTTGACCCTATGAAAGGACACAAGACTCAGTTTTACCCGTTATGAGAATTTTAGTGCTTGTTTTGAAGAGAAAAATAATGTTGTTCATTAAAATCAATGAAAACTAATTGTTTTTAAAGTTTTGGGTCAATTCCACAATTCCATACTAAATCAATTTCCATCTGGAAATGCATTCCGAGAATAAATTGTTTTGTTTCAATTAATTCAAATGTAACGTTATCCGACCCAGTTGAGGTCCATTACATGCGGAATACTCATAAAAATTAAAATTTTATGCTAACTATTTTCATGTAGCTTATCAACTACGACTTAAAACCAGGTTTAAACTATTATCTGATACCATTAATTAGATGCACCTACATCATGCTAAAATCACACATGAATGTAGTTTACTAATTCAACACAACATCATATAAATCATTCTCAAATACATAGAGTTCATGCACAACAATTTAACTCGTAAATAAATACATAAAAAGATAAAACACTTATCTTTTAATTTTTTGTGCAACTGGATACTAGGGACGGACGTTCCACCCAACCATGGACTTGTTGTTCCAAATATCAACAATGAGTCACCCCCCAGTTGGGGCTAGTAATCCACAAAAGAGGGTGGTCTTTCATTTTCCACTCACAACTCAGAAATCCCACAACCCGTTGGTATTCTCCTACATCTAACCCGATTTTCCACCAGCTCTCTTCCTCTCGACCTGCCCAACCCAAGGAATGTACCCCTTCACTGATCTCATTCCCTCATCCATCCCATTTTTTTTAGCAGGGTCTCTCTGGCACAGGTAATCGATAATTTATCTGTTGGGAACTCAAGGGAACTCACTGTTAAGAAAACTACCAACAACAAACACTTGTTGTTATAGTGGAACTCACTCAAAAGTTCACTSTTCAGACTTGAAAACTTGGATCTTTGGTCTGTAGCTCTAAAATGCTCCAAAACTCTCTAGCATGCTCTAGAATTCTCCCTCCCTGGTTGTTCCATATTCCATCTCTTTGTCTTCCTCTCCTACATGTTGTTCATGCCAAAAACATTAATTATCTAAAATTGGTGTAAAAACCCATATGAATTTATCTTCTTTGGATTACTTCCTTGAATCACACACTTCTCCAAGCTAATTATACTCATCCCCCATGCTTCTAATAACTATGGGATGTGACTTCTCACACCCACCCTCTTACATGCATTCAATGATTGGCTTTGGGGACACTCAATCAGAAAATAGAGTTTAATACATAGTCATAATAAAATTTATGAATGTGGGTGGAATTAATAGACATGGGCAATTTCCCCTTGGACCCCTCTCTTAGAAATTCTCTTGTACCCTCCCCTCTCTTTTGGATTAATTCATCCCCCGTATCTTCCCATGTCCCCTTAGCAGTTGGCATCACATTTTATTATTAAAATTCAGAAATACATTTTGCATATACATCACTTGGTTGTAGCCACATATATCCACATTAAGCATTAATTAAAATGAGGATTGTAGTGGGGGTGTTACATTCCCCCTCCCCTACAATTGTGTGCCATCCTTGTTGCACACTATGTTGATATACATATAAAAGTTTACATCACAATGCTTAAAGAAATAAAATTTTGCAATTTTGCATCTCCAACATCAATTCAAACCAAAATCCCATGTTCTTCTCAACCCACTGACCCAAGGAATGCACCATTCATTTATCAAGGATAACCTAAGGAATGTTCCACTCTTTTATCAGGTCCCCCAGTACAGGTTGGATAGGACTCTAAATTGTGGTTTCATAACTCTACTTACTCAAAATAGAGTCTTGCATTATAGTTTCTTCAAAATTGACAAAAAATTGTGGGTATTCCTCCTGCATGTTTTCTTCATACTCCCATGTAGCATATTCAGGACCGTAGTGGGTCCATTGAACTTTTACCATCCTTACGGATTGTTTCTTGAGCACTTTGACTTTCCAGTCCAAGATGCATATTGGTTCCACCTGGAAATCAAATTTGTGTTCCACCTGGATCACAATCTAATCAATTATGTGGTTAGGGTCAAGAACACATTTCTTTAATAATGATATATGAAATACATTATGCACTCTCATGGATGCAAGCAATGCTATAATGTATGCAATTGGACCTATATTTTCTAATATTTCAAAAGGTCCACAATATCTTGTTGTCAACTTTGGGAAACTTCTTAATCTTAGAGAACTTATCTTTTCCTTCACATTCAAAAACACATGTTCACCCACTTTGAAATCTCTAAAAAATCTATTCTTGTTTGCATAATGTTTCTTCCTATCCTAGGAAGCCTTTAAATTGTGCTTGATCTTTTCCATTTTCTCTTTCATTTCCTTCAACAAATCTAGCCCAATGATAGCTAGATTATCCCAACTCACTGGTGTGCTACACTTTCTGTCATATAATGCTTCAAATGTGCTCATTTTTAATGAGGCCTAATACCAATTATTGTAAGCAAAATCTACTAAGTGAACATAATATTCCCACTTTGATGGTTGATCCATCACATACATTCAGTGCATGTCCTCAATTATTTTTTTATTCCTCTCATTTTTCCCATCTAACTCTAGGTGATACATTGTACTGAGATTTAGATTTGTCCCAAAGCCATTGAACAAACCCTTCCAAAAATTGGATGTAAACTTTGGATCTCTGTGTGAAACAATTTCCTTAGGAACCCCATGTAGCCTGGCAAGTTCTTTCATATATATCTATGCAATATCTGTTGCCTTGTGTGTAGTATTCACTGGAATAAAATGTATTTCTTTAGTTAATTTATCCACCACCACCATGATGGAATCATGTTGATTCACTATTTTGGGAAGCTTTGTATTAAAATCCACTATGACAACTTCCCACTTCCATTCTAGAATAGAAAATGGTTGTAACATGCTCGATGGATGTCTATGTCCATTCTTCACTTTCTGGCAATCTAGACATTTGGCTATGTAATTAACCACTTCTTTCTTTATTCTAGGCCAAAAATATTGGCTTCTTACAACTGTTATTATCTTCTGATATCTTGGGTTCCCAGCATATGAAACATTATGCATTTCCCTCGACATTGCATTTTTCAGCTCATTGGAATTTGGCACATATACTTTTCCCTTGTACATGAGAATTCCATCTTCTTTCAGCTCATAATAATTAAATTTCTGTTGAAAATTACCTTGTTGCAATGCTTCTTTTATTTGTAGAAAATGTTGATCTGAATTTGTTGTTGCAATAATTTTATCTCTCATATCGGTCATGTACGTGCTAATGGATGCAATATGAATTTCATGAGCTCTCTTGTTGAGTGAATCAACCACTTGATTATCCTTGCCTTTTATATGCTTACTCTCAGAGTCATAGTCACTCAGGAATTCCAGCCATCTAGTTTGTTTGGCATTTAATGTTGGTTGTCCAAACAAATGTTTCAAACCACAGTGGTCTGTCCTTAGCTCATTTTTTTTCCCCATGAGGTAATGTCTCGACATTTTTAATGCATGTATAATTGCTGATAATTCCAAGTCATGAGTAGCATAATTTCTTTCATGCTCTTTTAACTTTTTGGTCTCATAGCATACCACATGATATTTTTGTGTGAGTATTCCACCAAGTCCTTCCTTGCATGCATCAGTGCACACAACAAAATCTTCATCTGGATCTGCAATATTTAGTATTGGCGCACTTGTCGATATGTCTTTTAGCTGCTGAAAAATATCTCCACACTTGGGAGTCCATTCAAATTTCACTCCCTTCTTTTGCAAAGAACTAATTGGGCTTGAAATCCTTGAGAATCATTTTATGAATCTTCGATAATAATCGACAAGACCCATGAATGATCTGACCTTTGTTACACTTCTTGGTGTTGGCCATCCTCTAATGGTCTCTATCTTCTTGAGATCCAATGCTATCCCTTCTGTTGAAATTACATTCTTTTGATAAAAGATGCACTTACTTAGCTTAGCATATAATTTATTCTCTCTCAAAACATGCAACACCATTCTTAAATGTTTCTCGTGTTCCTCTTCTGACTTAGAATATACAAGTGTGTCATCTAGGAACACAATTACAAGCTTGTCAAGGTATTCCCTGAACAACCCATTCATGAGGAACATGAAAATTGTTGGTGCATTTGATAGCCCAAATGGAACTACTGTGAATCCATAATTCCCATATATTGTCCTAAATTTTCTCTTGTTGATATCTTTTTCTCTTATATTCACTTGATGATAACCCGATCTCAAGTCAATATTGGAAAATATTCTTGCACCTTTCAGTTGGTCAAACAAATCATCAATCATTGGCAAAAGGTATTTTTTCTTTATGGTGACCTTATTTAGTTGTCTGAAATCAATACACCGCCTTGAGGTTCCATATTTCCTCTTTAAAAAAACAATTGGGGCACCCCAAGGTGACACACTTGAGCATATATACCCCTTCTTTAACAATTCTTCAAGTTGCATCTGCAACTCTTTCAATTTTGGTGTGCCCATTCTATAAGGTGTCTTGGACAATAGTCTCTTTATCTTGGGTTTCCTCTTCCATATGGGCTACAAAAATATGACTTCCCTTCCTGAAACTCTTTTTCAGTTGCATAGTTGAAATATTTCTAACAGCTACAACTCTTGGAGTGCCTTGAAACTTTCTCTATTTCCCTTCTTCATCACGACATGTGATTGTCTTATAGTAACAATCCAGAACAACATGGAATTTTTCCAACCAATCCATGCTAGTTAGACAATCATATGATCCCAATGGTATGATTTTTACATCTACCTTTGTGTTGAGTCCATTCATGTCTATCGAACAATCTTTAACTAGCTCATTGATTTTCCTCTTAGCTCTTGTGGCTAATTGAACTAACTAATATTTCTTAGTCTTAATCCTTTGCAAGTGAAATATTTCAACACTGTTGGAGTTTATGTAACTATGGCTAGCTCCAGAATCAATTAAAATTTCTATTGGATGGTTATAAATCTTAACTTCCACTTCAATCATGGGGGATTTATATTTTTCTTGCTTTTTCTCCAAGGATGCATAAAACCTTGGCATGTTTCCACCCATGTCTTCCATTGTTTTAGCCTCCTGAATGTTGTTGAAATTCCTAATTCTTTATCCTTTGTGAGGAAAGTCCCTATATAAGTGATTTCCCTCACATCCACAACATTGTACAAGTTGTTTCCTTATCCTTTTCCCAAATGAATCTGCAGTCTTGTGCTCATTTTGGGTTGGATGAGCTTGTTGATTTTCTTGGAAGTTGTTCTTGAAAAAAGGTGCCTTAAAACTTTTCTTCCTTCGGTCCTTTTTACCCTTAATCTTGTCATTCCAAGATTTTTGGAAGACTGGCCTTCCTCTCCTATGCTCATAAAGATGTTTTTCTCTCCTTATTGCTTCCTCCAAAGTCTTGGGGTTATCATATTGTATCTTGTCACTATAGAAATGGGATAACCCACTTAAAAACCTTTGGAGTTTTAGTTTATCATCCTTTATGAAGTCAGCATACTTCAATAATTCAAATAACCTCTTCTCGTATTCATCCATTGACATGCTTCCAAAATTGAGTTCAAAGAACTTCTTCATATCCCTTTCATAACAATGCTCAAAAAACTATTTCTCTTAGAAATATCCTTTGAACTACCTCCATGAGATCATTTTTCTCATCAAGGTTCTTAGCTTGCTTAAGATGATCCCACCACATGGTTTCGTTTCAATGCAAGTGGTAGGTTTCAATTCTATATTCTACCCTTGAAGGGTAATCATACAACTAGAAATATTTCTACATTTCTAACAACCAGGCCTCAACCTCTTCTCCTTTCATGTGCTCACCATTGAAAGTTGGTGGTTCAATTTTTTTTAGTTCACCTTGCAAGAGGCCTGCCTCATTCCTTCTCCTTTGCCTCCTAATAGGAGATACACTTTGGATATTCCATGGCCCTAAACTTGCATGAGTTATTTTGGTGGATTTCCTTGGAAAATGATGGTGCCTGCTCATGTTTCTTGATTGTCTATCATTCCCATGATACTCCCTACCGTTATGGGATCTAGATGATGTCACTTGTAGAGAATTAGCTTCTTGTTTGGTGCTTATTGATCAAAAATTTGGTCACCTTGATTTCCCCCTCTTTGGAATAATAATAAAAAAATTGTATCAGAAGAAGGAAATTTTGAATTATCCTAAGCTCTATCCCTAGGTTTCAGATTCATCGTGCATTTTATGGATTAAAAATCTGAGTCTGTATACTCAAGATATCCAGGTTTTTGTCCAACCCCACAAAGTTAACTTCTTCTATGTGCAACATAGCCAATTTCCTCTCGAAGTGTTGGGAATACTTACATTTTCAAAGTCTTGGGATATTATATTTCTCATTCTGGATTCCATTTCCTCTCGTAGTCTTGAGTCTAAGTCTCTCGTCACTCTCCATACTTAGTTTTTTCTCCATATTTCTCCATATTTCCCTTACTTCACTCTCTTATACTTATAATCTTCTTCTCCTCTCTTATCTTATACGATTTAGTCTATTTCTTAGACTTATCTCATCTCTATACTCCTCTCCTCTCTTATACCATACTTAGTCAATCTCTTCACTTCACATCTCCCCTCTCTCCACTCTCCCACACTTTATTTATTTATTTATTTATTTATAAATATTTTCCTTTTCCCCCTCTCCTTACTCTATTCCATACTTTGAATATTTTCCTCACCTCATCACTTCATTTGCTTCTCCTCTCATGCTTCTCCATACTTAAATGTTTTTTTACACTCCTTATCCCTCCATCTCCCCTCTCCCTACTCTGTAGGTTCATAAGCATCCTCTCTTCTATGTGGATTCACCCTCACATATGATCCATACCCTCATAACCTGGCAACCCACAATACCCTCACAACCCAAAAACCCGCCATTAATCCCCCTCTCCTCTCTTCCATTTCCCCATCTCCATACTTTAACTTTTCCTAAGTTTTATTTCAACCAATCAAATTAAGACATTTGGAAGCCTATGGTACCTAATGACACTATGACACGTGGCATGCAATAATTTTGAGACACTTGGTGTTGATTGGGATATGACTCAGTGCTGACATGGGCAATGAATCGATGATGACAATGTTAATTGGGCGATGACAAGGCACTTACTGTGCAAGTGGGCCATCAAAAAAAAATTAAAGTCATGAATTTCCTAAGGGTTGATCTCCATAGTCTCCTTTTGTTTCACATAAGTCATATGGAGGAGTTTTCTATATAAATACTAAATTATCAATCTCCACAATGCATGTGGAATTTGGATTTTTAAAAGGAAAATTTAAATGGAGGGCCAATATTAATCCACGAAATTCATGGACGGTGGTAGAGTCTCTGACTTCCCGAGCTCATATCTTGAGTTACCGACGTCGGTTTTGGACAATTATACCTTTTCGGAAAGGTAATTTAACAAGGAATACGCTGAAATAGATCTTAAGGGATGAAGTTTCCCACAATTCTTCCAAAAATTGAAATAACGGTCGACCCAATTTCCATGGTTTGTTGATAAATCTGTTTGGAACCTAGACTTCCCGAGGCTATAACTTGAGATATAGAACTCCTAATCATGCTCAGAAAGACTCATTAGAAATATAGAATGATGAATATTTCTTATATCATGGTTTCAATGGATGAGAAATCAAATATCATGTTCAAAAAATTAAAACATTGTCCAATTTTAAGAAGGCACTCAACTTGAAAATTTAAAAATAAAAATTTATTTAAAAAACTTCTATTAAAGACGAAATGGGCCCCACTTAAAGGAAAGAATTTTGATTAATAAGATTTCAATGAAGAATTAATTGAGGTGGTTACTCCAAGAATAAAAGCATGTGGAAATTCCTAGAAAGATCAAAACCCTAACTACTTCAAGAAGCATTGGAAGAAGATTTTAAAAGGGACGAAGCACCATCAAAGAAAGGTTGGAGGGAAATAGTAATATCATAATATAAAGGTCTAGTCATCATCATGTAGCCAATTTTCTGATCAGAAAATAGAGGTCTCCATTTTTCTTTCTTCTCCTTCTTCTACACTATTTTTCTCAAGATTTTATGCTTGTATTTCATCACTGAGTATAAGGTTGAGATTTTTTAGTGTCTTTCGTGTATTCTTAAAGACTAGTTTATTTATAATATCATGGAGTATTTTATAGCCATATAGGTGACTGATAAATGTAATCTAATATTTTCTAATTGATTCATGGAGATTTAGTCATTATGTTTCACAAGCTTTGTTTATGAAGCACTAGTCATTTGGTTTATTCAATGCTTTATAATGAGGAATAGTTTTCATGTAATAAACTCCACAGAGAACTACTTCGGGGCATGACTTTAATGATTTCTCAGATCTTTGGAATTCTAATCTTGATATTTTTTGAGTATGTCCCTCAAATTATTTTCAGTTTTGAATGTACAACTCATTTAAAGTTCTCTGAAATAGTCAATATCATTTCATTCTTTTTCTTGTGAGAAGATATGGTTGCATCTTTTGTTTGCATGTGATTTAGAGGATTGTGGTAATGAAGTTGAGTACATGTATATTTTTATATTGAATCCTTCCTTTATTTTTTTTATTATCAAAGATATTCTTAGTTCAACTTCGAGCAAATGTTGCATATAAAGATCAATCTGGTTATCAAGAACCATTTCATACATAAATTAAAGCAACAAATATTTGGGGTTTGTTGTCTATAATTCTCCCATTTGGTAGTCCAATACAAGAACATCAAGCTACATATTTTGGACAGTTACAGAGGAGTACCACCTCTATAAAAAGACAGGGGGGTATTTATATCCTTGTGAGGTTGTTGTTTGGATCTTGAACAATCTAAACATCAACATTTTTGGCGACCATATTGGGGAATGATTTATTTTCAAGGTATCTGGGACATTTTTCTAGATCTAATTGAGGAACCAAAGTCTCCATGGTTAAAAGTTTCAAAAAGAAGATTGTTACATGTTCTATATGCACATGGTTTATAAAAATCTTATTGAGAGATATTTTAATAACCTAAAAAGAGACAAGAACCATCAAAGATTTAGGAGGGTGAAATTCATGGTGATTCCATTGAAAGAACTCTCAAATTCCTTGGAAACTCCTGGATTGGAAATATTCAAGAATCTCAAGAAAATCCTCATGGCGACTTTACCAAAGAACCTTGTTCATGTCATGATGATCATTTTCCTTCTCCACCAATCCCATCAATGGATTTACAAGACACAACAAAAGGAAGAGGTACCCAAAGAAGGAATTGGTTGCATAAAATCCCTTTAAATATGCCATAATTATATTTCCAGATGCCTGATAATGCTATTGAAAAAATTTCCACATTCTTCGGGAATACTTCGAAGGATGTAGAGTAGCACTTGTTTAGATTCAAAGAACATGTGATGTTTTCAATATCACTGAAGGTAATGTTACATGTCGATTATTTGCACAAACTCTGCATAGGAATGCTCGTGAATGGTTCTTTTCATTGTTGCATGGGACCATTACCAGTTGAGATGTGTTGGAAACTTCATTTTCTGAAAAGTTCATCCCAAGTTTTTTTAATGTTGTTTCCGACCCACTCTCTCCCATATGGACACAAGACAATGAAGAGATAAATTTGGAAGAAAACGCTAATCAAAGATTAGAATATTTTTCTAAATCAAGTCATGAGCCTTCACCAAATGTACAAGAATATTTCAGCCAACATACTCATGTGGAAAATGTTGCAATAGGTGATGAAAATCCACAACAACATTGGCAGCAAGAAGAATTGATGGAAGAAATTGATCTTGAGAACAATGATAAGGAAGATAGATATTGTATAAAGGAAGAATGTTTTCAATACATCACCAATGAATCACGAATCTTGGATGAGGATAAGGAGAAATATGAAAGTATTTTAAAATTGGAAACTCCTCGTCCAACCAAAGGCATCAACATTCATGAGCAACAAAGAATTGATCTCATTGAATCATGGTTCCAAAGCATTGTTGGCCAAGCAATGAAATCAGATTTTCAGCATATCCAACCTAGTTTTACCTCAGTATTCTTTGATCATACTCTTGACACCTCGATACCATCCTCAATATGTTCCCCAATTATGGATCTCATTCCATATATCAGTTGGAGTCTTGAATGGATCCATTGGAAATCTAATTACACCTAAAATTGTAACTTTCGTACCAGTAGGATAGGATAGGTAGATCTTGTTTGTACATAGTCAGTTTCTTCAATCAAAATTTTGCACAATAAAGCAGTTTCTAGATGGAGGTAATGTTTGAAGATAACTCTATGCAGGAGGAATTACAAGAATTTATTTTGAAGATGAGTACATGACCAAATGGACGAGGAAATACAAGAATTTACTCTTAAGATGACTCCATAGATCAATGGAGAAGGCAACTAGTCTTTAGATTCTGGTCTTCTTAGCAAGCCATGGGGGGTCATTTTCCCGTGGTTGGAGGTAGTTGTTGATCAAAAATTTGGTCACCTTGATTTCCCACTCTTTGGAATATTAAAAAAAATTGTATCAGAAGAAGAAAATTTTGAACTATCATAAGCTCGCAGCGTATACTCAAGATATCCAGGTTTTTTTCAAACCGCACAAAGAGTGTTTCTTCCATGTGCAGCATAGCTAATTTCCTCTCAAATTCTTGGGAATACTTACATTCTCAAAGTCTTGGGACACTCTATTTCTTATTCTTGAGTCCATTTCATCTCATAGACTTGAGTCCAAGTCTTTCATCACTCTCCATACTTAATTTTTTCTCCATGTTTATAAATATTTCCCATACTTCACTCTCTTATACAACCTCTCTTATACTTATAATCTTCTTCTCCTCTATTCTCTTATACGAATTATTCTATTTCTTATACTTCTCTCCTCTCTATACTCCTCTCCTCTCTTATACTATACTTAGTCAATCTCTTCACTTCATTTCTCCCACACTTAGAATTTTTTTTTTAACTTTTTTTATTTTCCCCCTCTCCATATTCTCTTACATACTTAGAATATTTTCCTCACCTCATCACTTCATCTTTTCCCTCACCTCCTCACTTCATTTATTCCTCTCTTGTGCCTCTACATACTTAGAATTTTGTTTTTACACTCCTTATCCCTCTATCTCCCCTCTCCCTACACCGTGGGTTCCCAAGATTCTTCTCTCCTCTGCAAGTTCACCCTCACATATGATCCATAGCCTAACAACCTAAAAACCTTACATTACTCCCCCTCTTCTCTGGTCCATTTCCCCATCTCCATACTTCAACTTTTCCTAAGTTTTATTTCAACCAAACAAATTAAAACATGTGGCAGCATATGGTACCTAATGACACTATGACATGTGGCATCCAATAATGTTGAGGCACTTGATGTTGATTGGGATATGACTCAGTTTTGACATGGGCGATGACTCAATGATGAAAGTTTTTATCGGGCAATGACAAGGCACTTATTGGAAAAGTGGGCCATCAAAATTTTATTAAAGTCATGAATTTCCTAAGGGTCGATCTCCATAGTCTCCTTTTGTTTCACATAATTCATATGGAGGAGTTTTCTATATAAAAACCAAATTATCAATCTCCACAATGCATGTGGGATTTTTATTTTTAAAAGGTGAATTTAAATAGAGGGCCAAGATTAATCCACAAAATAGATTGATGGTGGTTGAGTCTCTGACTTTCCAAGCTCATATATTGAGTTCCCGACATTGGTTTTGGAAAAATTATACCTCGTTGGAAATATAATTCGACAAGTAATAATATGAAACATGTTTTAAAGGATGAATTTGGCCATAATTATTCCAAAAATTGAAATAAAATTCAACTCAGTTTCCATGGTTTGTTGATAAATCTGTTTGGAACCTCAACTTCCTGAAGCTATAACTTGAGATATGGAACTCCAAATTGCGCTCAGGAGAACTCGTTGGAAATATGGAATGATTAATATTGATTCTATGATGGTTTCAATAACTAATAAATCAAATATCATGTTCAAAAAATTAAAACACGATCCACTTTTAAGAAGGCACTCAACTTGAAAATTTGAAAATAAAAGTTTATTTAAAAAAAATTATTAAAGACTAAATGGGACTCACTTCAAGCAAAGAATTTTAATGACATAAAGTGGCACATAAATTCATTAATTATATTTAAATGAAGCATTAATTAATGTGGTTACTCCAAGAAGAAAAGCATGTGGAAGTTCCTAGAAAGACCAAAACCCTAACTACTTCAAAAAGCATTGGAAACATATTTTCAAAGGGACAAAGCACCATCAAATAAAGGTTGGAGGAAAATCACAAGATTAGAATATAAATTTACATCCATCAACATGCAGCCAAGTCTCTGATCAGGAAACAGAGATCTCCATTTTTCTTTCTTGTCCTTCTTCTACACTATTTTTCTCAAAATGTTATGATTGTATTTCAGAACTGAGTATAAGGTTGAGATTTTTTAGTCTCTTTATTGTGTTCTTCCAAGACTCTTTTATTTATAATATCATGGATTATTTTACATGCATATATGTGACTAAAAAATTTCATCCAAGATTGTCTATTGATTCATGGAGATTTAATTTTTTTGTTTGGCAAGCTTTGTTTATGAAGCATTGGTCAATTGATTTATCGAATTTTTTGTAATGAGGAATATTTTTCATGTAATAAACTCCAAAGAGAACTACTTCATGGTATGAATTTAATGATTTATCATATCTTTGTATTTTTTAGCTTGATATTTTTGGATTATGCCCATCAAATTCTTTTCAGTTTTGAATGCAGAACTCATTTAAATTTCTATGGAATGATCAATACCATTTCATTCTTTCTCTTGTGGGAATATATGGTTGCATATTATGTTTGCATGTGTTTCGTAGGGTTGTGATAATTAAGTTGAGCACATGTCTATTTTTATATTGAATCCTTCATTTATCTTTGTATTGTTAAAGAGTTGTTTGGTTTATCTCCGAGAAAATGTTGCATATAAAGATAAATATGGTTATCAAGAACCATTTCATACATAAATTCAATCAAGAAATATTTGGGGTTTTTTGTCTATCTTTCTCCCATTTGGGAGTCCAATCCAAGAAAAGCAAGCTACATCTTTTGGACAATTACAAAGGAGTACCACCTCTATAAAAATGCAAGGGGGTATTTATATCCTTGTGAGGTTGTTATTTGTATCTTTACCAATATAAACATCAATAGTGCCAGAGTATTTGTTAAATTTATTATGCAACATATTCAGACTTTGAAGCATCTCTTCTTGAGCCTTCATAATTACTTCATTACCATCCCCATAGTTTTGCACTTCCCTATGTAGGATTCTCATAGTTATAGGCTCTTGTCTGTCTCTTCTTCCATTAGGATTTGTCTCCACATTTCCCATTTTGACATATAGACCCCTGATCTCCTCTATTGAAATGGATACTTGAAACTGAGAGGGGGGGGTGAATCAGTGTCACAAAACTTTGGACAATTTTCCACTTTTCACAAATTAACTGAACAACAAATATGTATTTCATTTTCTAGATCAATATATATATAAGAATAAATAATTTGTTTATTTATTTTAACTTGGATGAATACATAATATCAATATTTGAATATCATCTTCAAACAATTATGAGAGACCCATCTCTATGTTACAAGACCTAGCTTGTAGTTCTCAAATCCAACTGAGAAATGAAGAATCCAACCCTCATAACAAGTCTCAGCTTGTTGATCTCAGATCCAACTGAGATGTGAGGAATTCAATCATGTTAAGCCCTAATATTGGCTCATTACCCCTTAATTGGGGCATATTATATTAGTAATGTTATTTTATTTATGTCGGCTTTAGGCCATTAGTTGTAATTATACCTCCTAGTCTCATATATATACCAAGGAGAGATTTTCATTTTGAATCATCTTGTACTTGAACATTTAAGTGGGGTAAAAGGAGGTTGCCCCCTCGAAGAGGCTTATTATCTGAAATTATCTCTTTTTCAAGGCGTTGAGTACTTTTCTGAGGTTTTTCTATGCTATATTGATATTTTGTTCTTAACAAATCCTCATACAAGACCTAGCTTGTAAACAGGCACCAAACTGATAGAATGAACCTTCATTCAATCCATTCTATATAAATATATATACTTCAACAAATTCAACTTCACATCTTCTAACCATTCCTTCTTGTTTATATATTCTTCCAACTAATGTGAATTTGAATCATTGTATCTTTTGATATTTGAACCATTATATATTTTCATTTAAAATGATAATATTAATCTTTAATTCATATCATTTTTCCTTGTATCATTTATTCATAATGCTCATGAATTAACTCTCTTTTAATCATGAATGTGTGTCAGTTCTTTTGTCTTCATGAGTTGATCACAGACATGGATCGACTCATTATATTGTACTCATGCTTTTGTTGTGTTCTCAGTTCACAAACAGATCATATTTTGATCTTTTATCAATTCTCTGTATTATTCCAATGTTAACTCTCTGTCGAATTAAATCTTTAAGAGGTGCTTCCTTCAAACCATTTACATATGACCATATGCGCAAAACCATGGGCTTATTGATTTGAGTGTTGCCTCTTCTTATTCCCTTTGTTTCTTTACTCCATACGACCGCAGGTGGTGACCAGGCACGAAGCTAAAGAAGTGCTTGATCACTTGTCAAGATCGATGGTCACGTTTTAATGTCACGATGAGTTGGATGGTTCTCATTTACTTCGAAGCTCGGCTATTCGTAGCTCCTAAATTTTGGAGTAGCAATTCCTCTGAAGTGATTACCTACCGAATCAGTCATAAAGAGATGGTGACCGCTTGTTGTTGGTTAACACCTCCACTTACACTATCATTCCACTATACTTGATCATCGGTTGGGAAATATCCTAAAGTAGATCAACGGTTAACGTTGACTTCGGCCTTCGACGCTTCGGGTGATTTCTCCTTCACATTCCTTCAATCTTCTGGAGTTCATTTCGCCGAAGTAGATCGGACGATTGGATTTTATTTGCACGATGTACGGTTCTCGTTCATTTCAGAACTTCAGGACTTCGGGTATTTGCTGGTGGTGAAAATCCCGAAGTACAAAACTCTCGGAGTGACGTAACTTACTAACGTCACTTGTTGACATGGCAAGGATCGAGTGGCTTCCATGTGTCACTCAGATTCATGATTTACATGTACCTGAAATGTCGATTTCATATTGACACTTGTCATTATATGACTGTGCCACGTGTCCTTGTTGACGTGGTCTACTGACGTAGATCTCTCAATTTGGCACATATTCTTCTCCTGGATCTAACAGTTGTCCTAACTCCCGAAATGTATCTCAGATCGATGGATGAGAGTGACTTCGGAACTTTGACCTTCGAGTGAACTCAAATGTTTTGAATCCCTTTTTCTTTGAAGTGGTCAGCACCGAAGTTGACCACTATTTTGATCCAATGACCATCGTGTATTGTCCAGATCCGATGGTCCTCATTTACTTCGGGACTTTGAGTTTTGGCCTTCGTCATTGCTTATCCTATCCTTCCACTTTATAGATCAAACGGTCAATATCACTCCCGAAATATTTCTCAGATCACATGACTCATGTCCTCTTCGGAACATTTGTGGCTTACACTGTCCTTCTAATTTACTCAATCCAACGATCGGTATTTTATCTGAAGTGTTCCTCAGATTAGATGATTCATGTCCACTTCGAGACTTCGACCTTTGGGTAATCTTACTTATTCTCAACCCTTTTCTATTGAATTGGTTCGTGTCGAAGTTGACCATTGTTGATCTAACGATTCCCCTTTCTATTCCAGATCAATGACTAATACTTAACTCTAGATAAAATATTGATCTAACGACTGAGAATAATTCTGAAGCTCCTGCTTCAAATCTGATGGTCCTTCTTTGTCCAATAATGATAATGGAAGGCTTTTGTGCATCATTTCTTCTGAGCCTCCTGTGGATCATCTCTTCTGATCTTTTTGAGTTTATACTTGGTTTCCAACTGAACCAAGGATATCTACATGCTCTGATCTTGTGTGATCTAATACGCTTCCTCTCCTGAGCTTTTATCTCTGCATATTGTCTGACATTTTTTGTTATTTTCATACTTTCAATGATCTTTTCCTTCTGAGCTTTGATCTCTACATACTGTTTGACATCAATGACAATTTCATTTATGATAACTTATCATCACATCATAATGACATCGACTGTTGACATCAATGACAACATATCAATGACAATATGTCCAACATACTCCTCATGGATTTAATATCCCTAGGCATATTCCATAAATCTATTCCTCATATAAGAACCAAAGTTGTTTTCTTATACCTCTAATTCTGCAAGAAATGGGCATGTAATAATTATTGTTAAACATGCATAACATAAAACATTTCAACAATTAGAATACAAGTTATTCTTATGATAAATTTATGAAGTACATAATGCACCAATTCAAAATCATATTTCTTATATGCATTCCTCTCTGAAACATCTTTCCAATAGTTGTACACATGCCTCATTCTGATTTATGAGCGAAAAATTACAACATTCACAAGTTGCAATTTTCAACTCATTTACTGCTACAAAAATATCTTTATCAATTTATGAGAAATTTTAATGCCCAATTAAAAATTATGAGTGGATAATTTTCTTCTCCTTCTCAATACCTTTCCAGTGCCTATTTTTTTCTCAAATTCGAGCTTTGAGATGAAAGTTATGGTCCAGAGAAGTTTAGATGGTTTTTCTCAATTTATCTTTGTATGATACAAGTGTCTTCTTTCTCTTCCTACACATTTTCCCCATATCCCATATCTAGCTCCATGGTTGTATTCTATGGATAATAATATTTCCATATACTACTCTTGTGCCCCAAACGAACTTCTGAGCAAGGATTTATGCCCTCTCAAAATAATTCGGTGTCGAAATTTTACCTTAATTGTTTTAGTTGTAACTTCTTCATACAAGCTTTGTTTTGTGCCCGAAGTAGCTCATTGGATAAGTGTCTCTGATTTATTTTATTTGAGATATAGAGATAGAGTGTACCTTGGTAACACTCTTTTCATGTGGCTTTTGATTTCCTAAAAACGTCGTTTAGGGCCTCAAAATCACCCCACAAGTTAGAGACCTTAAAAATACCGAAAAAATTGTACATAAAATATTGTTTTACTATTGTATCAGTCCTTCAATACACCCCGTTGATCTCAAAAATCGGAATAAAACTCAATTTTTTATCCATCAAACCTTCCCCAATATCGCATATGAATCTCCATCGTCGATCGACATCTCGAAGTAATCTATATCGTTGATCTGAGCTCCATCGGTGATCGTTCGATCAGTGATTCTGTTTGGAAAATCAAACTTGCTTGAAAATATCCTCAAGGCATAATCATCAACCATCTTCCATCAGAGAATTTCCATGGAAACCATTTGCAACACATCTCTGATCCAGCTGACCCGACCATCAGCGTTTTCCGTTTTGACTGATGAAACGCTTCTCCAATTCAGTCGACCCGACCATCGGCCATCGGGCATTTCTTGGCTGAGGTGGAAATGGTTGACATGGCATGACACGTGGATACTAACATGGCATGATACATAGACTCTAACATGTCACTTTGGCTGACATGGCATGACACGTGGATACTAACATGGCATGATACATAGACTCTAACATGTCACTTTGGCTGACATGGCATGACACATAGACTCTAACATAGCACTCTGGTTGACGTGGCATGAAACATGGATGCTAACATGGTATGACACATCATCACCCTCTTTCCATCATCGACCATAGACAATTTCCCTTGGGAAACCCAAAAACCTTGCCAAATTTACCGACACTTGACCATCAACCATCAACAATCGGTTCTTTCTCTTTCTCAATCAAAACACTTTGTCGAATCGGTTGACACCCGACCATCGTTCGTCAGAAAAATATCTTGGCCAACTCCAATACTTAGAAATTTTCAAATGAAACTTAGATAATTATGGGTCATCAATGTTCCATTTCAAATGTTCTCAGTTGTTAATCTATCAAATTATCCCAATTCTATTAGTGCCCAATCATTAGTCATCATATATTTATTTTGATTGATCAAAACTCTTCACCAAACTCATTGATCTGACCATCAACCATTAGCGATTTCTCTGGGTGAATTTACAACACTTAGAAATTTCGACCAAATCCCCAATGAATCTAGTCCATCGATGTATCATTCAAATTGATCTTGATCATTGATCATCTCCCTTTTTCCAACCTCCGAAAACTAAATCATGGTCATTGATCGACCCCCAACCTCCCAATGGCTGAAAATGAATCCAAATCGTTGATTTGATCCATTTTCAAAACAACCAAAAATGAATCTAGGTCGTCAATTTGGTCCATTTTATAAATAGTCGAAAACGAATCGTGGTCATTCATATATAATATATTAGCAGCCTCTGAAATCCTTATAAATTTTTAAATTTATCAAAATGAATCTAGATCTTAATCTCGAGATCGAATGTGATCTCGACCGTCGATTCTTTAAACTCTTCCCAGTGCTACAACGGCCATTAAAACGTGAAATTTGACCTTCTAGGTCGAATTTTAACTCTGAAAATCTACAGATCAATGCCCTGTATCATCTCTGAGAGGGTTCTTAGGAAATTTCACTCGAATTTGGAGATTTCACTCTATGTTTTCTCCATTTTTCCCCAAATTCACACAGATAGAAATCTACAATAGAAAATTTCTCAATATGCACTCATCCTATCCCATACAATCCCATTGCTTGAACCAAAGGCTTTGATACTATAAGGTAACGTCCCCCAGCCCAGTTGAGGTCCATTACATACGGAATACTCATAAAAATTGATATTTTCTACTAACTAATTTCTTGTAGCTTATCAGCTATGAATTACAACCAGATTTAAATTATTTTCTGATACCATTAATTAGATGCATCTACGGAATGCTAAAATCACACATGAATCCAGTTTAATAATTCAAAACAACAGCATATACATCATTCTCAAATACACAGAGTTAATGCACAACAATTTAACTCATAAATACAATACATAAACATATAAAACACTTATATTTTATTTTTGTTGTGCAACCAGCTTCTTGGGATAGATGTTCCACCCAACCATATACTTGTTGTTATAAATATCAACAACAATTTACCCCCAATCTAGGGCTAGTAATCCACAAAAGAGGGTGGTCTCTCACTATCCATTCATACTTCAGAAATACCACAATCCACTAGTATTCTCCTACATTTATCATGATTTTCCACCAGTTCTCTTCCTCTCAACCTGCCTAACCCAAGGAATGTACCCCTTCACTCATATTAGTCCCTCGTGGATCCCATTCATTTATCAGGGTGTCTTTGGCATAGGTAACTAGGAATCTCTATGTTGGGAACTCAAGGGAACTCACTGCTAGGAAAAATACAAACCACCATTAGCAAATGCTTGTTGTTACAGTGCAACTCACTCAAGAGTTCACTCTTCAGGCCTGACAACTTGGGTCTTCATTATTTAGCTCCAAAACACTCCAGCATGCTCTATATTTCACCCTCCATGGTTGTTATGGCTTCCAACTCTCTTTATTCCTCTCTACAACTTGTTCATGCCAAAAACATTGACTGTCTAAAACTATTGTAACAACCCATATGAATTTATCTCCTTTGACTTGCTTGCTTTACTTACACACTTCCCCAAGTTGATTGTACTCATCCCTCATGCTTCCAATAACTATGGGATGTGACTTATCACACCCACCCTCTTACATGCATTCAATGATTGGCTTTGGGGACACTCAATCGACAAAAAATAGAGTTTAATACATAGTCATAATAAAATTTAGGAATGTGGGTGGAATTAATAGACACGGGTAATTCCCCCTTGGACCCCTCTCTTAGAAATTCTCTTGGACCCTCCCCTCTCTTGTGGATTAATTCATCCCCCATCTCTATCCATGTCTCCTTGGCAACTGGTATCACATTTTATTATTAAAAATCAGAAATACATTTTGCATATACATCATTTATCGTAGCCACACATTATGTATACATTAAGCATTAATTAAACTGGTGATTATAGTGGGGGTGTTACACCAAAGTCTAGCAATAACATCATTCACCATGCAAAGCCACAATTCTCATTCAATTTGATAAATAGCATGTTAAACCATAAAAAAATTGAACATCAACACTTGCAACATTGTAATCTTGAGCTCTAAGTAATGGTGTAATAGCCAATAAGAAGCATAATGTGTCACTTGTTAAAAAGTAAGTAAAAATACACATGGTCATGGACTTAAAAAAACATTGTGTTTATAATTTACAAAATTATCTTATTTATCTTATCCCCTATAATAAACTCTTATGTAACTATTAATAAACCCTTTTGGAAAATTTTACATTTTGTAAAAAAAAAATGTATCAATAATTAAAGGTAAGTGGTGTTGTGAAATTTTGAAATAACTCCTCCCCAATTTTCTTACCATTATACCAATATATATAGTAAGAAAATATATATATATAGATATATATATATATAAAAGCTCAGGTAGTAACCACCCCAACCCCACACACTCTGTATTAATAAGTAGCAACTATGTGTGAGATAACAACTCTAATTGTACCAAAATTCGAAACTACCTATATATTGGATGAGAATAAGTGAAAATACCAAAATTTTGGGTGAGTTTATGGTGTCAAGCCAAGATAATGCATAAAAACTAACCAATGTAACCTTATGCAACAAAGTTAGAGTACACAAAATTATTTATCCATAATCATTATGAGGTTACCCAAAATCCTTCATGGAGATAGAATTAAAAGTAGGAGAAGTCCATGGGCCAACCCAAAATTAATGGTGTACCTTATAGTTGTGTAGCCATGATGTCTTGCAGTACTATTGTGGTGGTAATCTGGGTATAAGCAATGATTGGAAGAATAAAGGGTTCTTAATTTTATAAGCAATGATTAAGAAGGTTATATCCTAATGGGGTCACAAATTCTCAATGATAATTCCCACTCTCTAGTGTGAAATAGATCTGGAGTTGTGCACTCTTATAATGATACAAAGCTTACTATTGGTAAAAGAAAAATAAAGGTTGGTGAAATTAGCACCATAAGGTGGGTTTAATGTTACTAAGGTATGTTCACACAAAATCAATCAAAAATTGATTTCAATCAAGATAAACAGGAAAACAGTTGTGCAAGTTATGAAATCAAGAATAAGGAAAAGAGTTACATAACCACTAAGGCATCTAAGAAAGTTTGCATGAAACAAATATTGTAATTAAAATGGAAATAAATTAGTTAATAATTCCACAACATTGTACCACAATCACTATGAAAGTAAATAAGTAACCCATTCAATTCAACGTTTAACTAAATCAAGAAATTAATACAAAGAGTATATGCACTTGTCTTTTGTATCAATCTTAATCCCTCGATTTTATATCAATATAATCACTATGAAAGTAAATAAGAAACCCTAAACGGGATCTGAAAGAAGCTAGGGTTTGGAGCAACTGCAAGCTAGGGTTTGGCAGTTGCAGCCATAGCAGAGGACAGCATGAGTACCAAAGGGGGGGTAATGAATCCCCCTCATACAAACAGGTAGTGGTGGATAGGGGGAAAGGGCCAAGAGGCGTAGGTTTCAAGGCACCAATGACAAGCACCTCGGGATCAGACCTAGAAAAAAGTCAGGAAAGGAACCAGGGAAAAAGAGAGTGCATGGGGGAAGAAGTCAGAGAAACTAAAAGTGTTGTGCAAGACACAGTGAATCCCAATGGGGCAGAAGGGAGAAACCCGTGTAAACCTAAAATAGTAAAGATACCCAAGGTAATCTTGGAGGATCCGCAAATGGAACTCTACAGGGACCAGATGAAGACGCATGTGCTAATCTGCAAGTTTATGGGTTTGTGGCCCAAAAAAATAACGTTGTGCAACTGGATTAAATATCACTGGAAGCGAAGAAGGGAAGTGGAACTCCATCTGGGTTTGAAATTTTTCTTCATACCAGTATTCATGAACCCAGAAGACAGGTATAGGGTCTTTGAGGGGGGGGGGGCATACTTTCACGCCTCATCAGGACTATACATGCGACCTTGGAAGGAAAACTTCTCCCCAGAAAAAGAGATTTTCAAGAATGTACCGGTCTGGCTGAGATTTTACTCCTTATCATTAGATTATTGGCTACCCTCTAACTTTGAAGCAATATGGAACAAACTGGGAAAATATGTGAAGACGTCAGAAGCCACCCTAAAAGTCAGATATACATCCTACGCAAGAATCTACATAGAGATGGATGTGTCGGGAGCACTCCCAGAAGCCATAAGTCTGGAATTCAAGGATGAGGAATGGATCCAGCACATAGACTATGAGCAGATACCCTTTAGATGCAGAATATGTCATGAACATGGACACCTAATCATAGAATTTCCTCTCAATAAAAAAGAGGAAGCAGAAAGCACCAAACCACAGCAGGATGAGGATGGGTTTATAAAGTCGAACCACAGAAACAGAGCTAACAAGAAACAAAGTAAAACCCCAACAGGGAGAAACCCGGAGGCCTGGAATAGAACAGAAGGATGGGACAAAACCAACAAAGGGGAAGAAGGTGGAAAGGAATCAACAAAAGCTCAAGAAGCCAGAGAATAAGCAACAAATGAGACCATAAATAGCCCAAGTAATAAGAAGGAATAGGGGAGTGGCGCAACTCCTATGGATGGAGAAACCAGAGACGACAACACCCCCATGCAAGAAGCAGAGGGAGATGCGTACATGACCCCAAGCGAAGTAGGTATAGAATACCCTGATCTCATAGACCTTGTGGAAAGGAAAGGGATAGATCTCCCAAACATACTAGAGCAATGGAAAAGACAAGGAGTAGACAACGTACCAATAGAGAAACTAGACTGCATCTAATACCTGTTCGTCCTAAGGGAGGAATCCAAATCTAGAGGGCTCAAGCGCACACACGGGGAGATAGGACACCTAGGAATCAAAATCGATGAGGGACAACCGCATCTCTCACCCAAGCAGATGAGGAGGATAAAAGGCAGGAA
>SNQJ01S0031348.1:0-30425 GCA_010110895.2 Picea sitchensis
GGCAGGTATAGTCGACAGTCCAGTTAGAACGTATGGGCAGGATAACAAGTGTGAAATCAGCTTGAAAGGCTCCCACACATAATCATGGGTATACCTTCCAGTGACCCCCAATATATGATCCGACCACTACAAACAGTTGGGCCAAGGAGGGATAATCTTCGTAACTCACCCGAATGCAACCTCGTGTGTAACCCCTGTGTGAGAGGGGGATCCCAGTAAGCCAATACGACAATTGGATTTGACTCTCCCTACTGCAAGATACTAAGTTTGTTTGATAGATTTGGAAAGTTATCCTTTCAACCTATTCCAAAGCCCTACATCTTAAACTAATGTAGGTTTGCTAACAAAGATGTAAACAATATGATAAATTTTAGTTAAGCGTTTATTTTAATAGTTGTTGTTTACTTAGAGGGTGTACGAAAGTGAAACTGATGGAATGATGACTCAATTCCCAAAAATATGCATGAAATATGATAAGAAATCGTTTCTTTTCAATGAATACCTATTTAAGGGAAAGAGGAAGAGTCATTTTCACTATCAAACACTTGATAATGAATGCCCTTAATCAATTTTGTCCTCAATCAAATCCAATATAATGCTACAACATTTCAAAGATGCAAACTAATATGCAAACTAATCACTAAGATGTACTTTTGTCGTTTGAATGTGAATGATAATCAATTCAATGAAAAACTTGTCCTACCAACTACCCTTTCAGATCAAGGAGATTCGGACAAGAAAACACAGATTTCGCACAAACAACACACCCTTTTGTAATCAAACAAGAGAAAGAAAATAAAAAACGTGAAAGGAAGGAGAAATATATTGGATTAGATGACCTTAAAGAACCAAATGAGAAGAGTCACAGACTTCTAATGTCCTTCGCTAGAGTTCTCGCTCAGTCGGATAGGAGAGAACGAAGAAGGGGATTGATTTCAAGCTCTCAACAGAAAAAACTCAAAAATAAGGGATAAGGGCATAAAATATGAACAATAAGGTTTTTACTTTTCAAGAGGAAGCATGTCAAAGGTCAAAGGAAGAATCATTGAATCACAAAGAAGTTCAGCAAGTGAAGAAACAGAGTCTGGACCTCCAAAAAATGGAATTTTTGAAGAGATTTTGAGAAAAAAGGGACTGGCGCTCTGGTGTAAAGGCCACCAAAGTGTTATAAATATCTTTCCAACACCTTGAGGGAGTGTTGGTGCTCTTCTAACATGGGCAGGGGGGCGCCAGGCTCAAAAAAATCATAAAAATGTCCAAAAACCCAAAATTTTGATCAAATTTTGACAGGAAAGTTGAGTGTGATGGGGTAAAGAGTCAATCAGCAAGTGCAATCAGATATGAAGGGGTGAACAAGGTCTGAAAACAATCAAATTTTAATACAAGTTCTATGAAGAAAAAATCAAAACCAAAAGTTCTGATTCGATTCCCTAGTGGAGTCGCCAATTTCTATTGAAGGAAAATCTCCCTGCGGACAGGTAGATCGCCTCAAAGAGCTAGACTCTTAACTCTAAGATAGAAAGTGCTTATCATGGTCACTGAATTCCTTTTATATCTATGTGGACTAGTGTGTGAGAGGGAAGGAGAAAAGAAGTACCTTTTACCGGTGTTTGTCCCTGCACGCTTCGAGTTGAGCTACAATCTTTCACTCCTCAATGGATCCTGTAGACAAACAAAGTATGACCACTTCCTACTCTATCAAGATTAGTCTGAACTAGGTCTATATACTAAAGAGACAAATTCATGTGATATTGAACATGAATTAGAAATAAACGGGCCAATAAAATTATATTAACGAGGACAAAACATTGCTTACAACCATAGATGAATTGCAGCAGTTTCGTCAAGTCCTCCTTCTCTACCCCTTACTCAAAAGATCCACGATCTGAATGATGATAGCTTCACTGATTTCTCCCTATGAGATCATAGGTCTCTTTCTTCCAAATCATCTATGTTCCAGCACCACTTATAAGATCATAAGTTCGGTGTCATTCTCCTTTTTTCAGTCCTCTTTCACCATTAGAAAGCTTGCTTATATAGCCTTGGAGAGGCTCAACAACTTGAGATATCCTTGGGGAAGGTGAGGATTTTCCTCCTTTGGTTGAGGATCTACCCTAAGATCATGGCTGGACTAGGGATTCGAGCTCAACTACCTTCCAAGAATGAAAAGATCCTTCCCCCATTCATCTCAACAACTTAACTACTGCCCAGAATAGGTAGCGCTCCATCAAAAGGGCCATCAGAGCACTATAGCGCTCCCCAGTAGGCTTAAGGGGGGTGCCAACACTCCTAAAGACACCAAATCTCCCTCAAAAGGGACAAGAGAGCTTTATAACACTCCCAGATAGTGTAAGGGGGAGCGTCAATGCTCTGAGAAGAGGTATAGGGGAGCGCTCCCCTCCAAAATCTCAATTTTTTGAGTGTTTTCATATGGCAAAAGGTTCATGAGCCTGCTGACTCATTTCTTCTCTTCCAAATCAAATGTTTGAGGTGTTTCAAGTGTCCTTTTCATGTTGTTATAGGCACGCCATAGGCATCATGATAGTATGCTTTCTTTGACACTTGCGACACTTGTGAGCAAAAAGCGACACTTGTGACCTTTGTAATGACGACACTTGTGACACTATCAAAGTGAGTATTTTTGATGTGTAACAGTTACCATGCCATTTCATGTTATGCCTCGAATTTCCATGCCATGCCATCCCTTTCCTTTTCATGCCATGCCCTGCCTTTCCTTTCTATGCCATGTCATGCATTGCCTTGTTATGCCATGCCATGACTTGCCTTGCCATGTCTTTCCATGCCATGCATTGCCTTTCCATGCTATGCCTTTCCTTGCCTTCACTTCTCATTCCATGTCATGCCATGCATTTCATTTCCTTCACTTGTCACACCATTCCATGCGATTCCTTGCCTCACCATTCCATGCCATATCATGGCTTTGATTTTCTTACCTTTCCATGCCATGTCATGCCTTTCCTTTCCATGTCATGCCTTGTCTTTTCAATCCATGACTTTCCTTTCCATGCCTTGCATGTGTTAGCCTATGGCTTACCTTTACCAATCACTAAGTCTAAATTGTCACCTATATTTGTATTATTCATTTAGGATATTAGTAATATATCCTCAAGTGATGACTAATGATTTAGTTAAGATTGCCTAGCCTAGTCATCATGCATGATTTTAGGATCTAGAGCAAATCTCTCTATGAGGTGGCATCACCCATTGTACTATAAATATGTAACATTGGAGTGAATACAATTGTGTTGGCTAGTTATCCTTTTCCGCCATGTTGTTATTCTTGTCTATATTTTATCAATTGGTATCAGACCTCCTTTGGTCTAAGGGCCTGGTAGTCTTGAGATCCATGGTAGTTTTCCATGGAATATTTTGAAGTTGAAATGTGGATATGAGCATGAACAACAAAGCAATATGTTCAATACTATGTGATCTGCATCCAAAAAATTTTACTCCTCAACGATTTGCTCCAACGACTTGCACACGATGTGAAAATTTCCAAGAGTAGAAGAGAAGATTCAGAGGTAGACTTAATTCGATGATGATTTATACAGATCTGCTTGGCTTCCATTACAAGTGGATCACACCTTCAACGAGCATCAAAGTTCACCAATTTGATCTGTGACCTCCACAAAATGACTTATTCACCCAAGATAACCCACTGATTTGCAAGAAAATCATCCCCCACCGATCAACAAAGGAGCCTAGATCAAATGACTGCACAAATTAGAATCGGTTAGTAATGCACAGCGTGAATTTAAAGATCTATTTTTTCTATTGTGATTCACAAATGAGTCATATGAGGACAATTACATCACCGTCATTATTGAATTCATTTATGGTTTGGTATTTTGCAATAAATATACAGATCTATATACTTCTCTTCACATTTATATGTAAATAGGAAAGGCCACAAGAGACTTCGAAAAATCTTCTTATTTTTTTCTTTCAGAGTGTGTGGATATAGTTCTGTGTCTATATTTTATACATATCTGCCAGCAAAAAAAATTAAATTGTTAGGAGTGTAGAGCTATGGTGGATACGCATAAACAGAGATCAATCCACAACCGTCACCTCTAGAAAGGCTGTAACATCTATGTTGCGCGTTGGTGCTTGCAAAATCGCCCATAGATCCATTTTCTTTGGGTTTTCTATTTACATAATACATGAGTTGAATTCATTTTTTGATGACCACTGCTAGAAGTTTCCACTATGAGAAGTTTCCACTCTGCATTGGCTTCAGAAAATTACACAGAGATTAGCCATTTGTAGATCTACCATGCAGGTGGAGAATTCCTTGTAGCTTCCTTCTGTGATCTGGGTGAGAGTAATCAGAGAAACATGATGTTTTTGCCAATCAGGATCAGCCAAATACACAGCAAGAAACTTAGAGGCAACATGGACGATGGTATTTTCTCCTATAAAAATAGCCAAGCGATCCAAACTCTCTCAAAATCCCGCCCTTCGAAGGCCTTCCTGAGCCTTCAGAGTCTTCAATTGGATATGGCGTTGGCGCTGGCACTATAATTGTTGAAATCTTATATTCTTAAGACGATATCAGATCTGGTGGCCTATGTAGGTTGTTTCTGATGAGTTTATCTTTTCAATTTGGCAATGAATGTATGTTCGATTAGGCACAACTATCTGGCGTCTCTTCAATGGATTGGATCTTGAGCAGAAATAGAATGTTTTAAATCGAGTTTCATTTCCATCTGAGTCCAAAATGTTTCCCTCAGATCTCCAAATCTCATTCTTGACCAAGACATTTACTGCCTGGTACTCTTCAGTTACCCAGAATTCAAAGTTGAATAACTCATGGAAAGAAATCAAATTTTTTCTTAACCCCATGAAACTGGCACAATGGGCAAAACAAAAGGGGCAGGAGAAATCTTTAGTAACTTCTGTTTTCTGCAATGTATTGTTATAATATTTGTAATTGAAAATCACATTTCCAGCCCTCAATCAAATAATACAGGACAACAATGATGAAGGAATGTCACTGAAGGAATAAGAATTATATGAGGACTTCTCTCTTGGTCCCAAATCTTGGGCTAAGATATCCACTCGTAACCGCATCACCAAGGTCAAATTATTCATGTTATTGGGTGCCTTGAATACCAGATGGTGACTGTCATTATCAAAAAAAGCATGCTCAAGGATGCTCCTTTTTAGGGATCATCATAGATATTGTGGAAGAAGGGATCAGATCTGAAGATCTGAGTGGACTCATGAATATTGTGGGCGTGTGACCTCATGGCTGGAAAATGGCAGCAAAGAATTATGACAACAATCAAGAAGACGTGATCAAATCTAATTGTTGATCAATGACTCTAACAACACAAGACTGTCATAGTTGAGTTGATCTTATTTTTTAAGAAATATTGTTTGTTGGATAGAAGCAACCCTAATTCCTACCTTAAGTGGATAAGCTCTCTCCCCTCACAGAGCTAGAGAAACCCAGTAAGAAAAAACAACCCTAGATCTAAATTTGAAGGCTCTATAAAGCCATGGAAAGGAAATCAAATGATCTCTAAGAATGCCCTTCAACAAGGTAATCAATGATCTCTGGTAAATAATGTTTTGCATTTGAATTTTACATAAATCCAAAATCTGCAATGCTCTTTCTGGAGGAAGATCCTTGAATTCCCTGTGTTCTTTGTTAACTTGCATTCGCAAACAAACTGCAAGCACAGCTATCCCTGTGCAAGATAGAACTCCTGAAAGAAAAGAATTAAATGGAAATGATCCAACTATTTCCATGTACATATCAAAGAGATGCAATCAGTGTGTGTGCATCCTTGGTTGTTGAGATTCCCATCCTTTCTTGGTTATCTCTCTGGCCCTTTGATGAGAATTTTCCCAAGTTGTAAGTCATGAGAATTTTACATAATGTTGGAATTCGAATTTTGTAAAACTTAACAAGCATTCTTATGGTGGTGTTGATACTGAGAGAAATGGTGATCTCATCTTTGCAAGGCCCATGCATGAGATTACATTTTCATCAGATGACAAGCCTAAACTTCTTAGCCACTTAACTTCCTTGCTCGGAGATCTTGGACCTTCAAAATGTATTTGAGCTCGGTTACTGTAAGAGAGATATTTATAATAAAATTGAAGTCTTTTGTTTTGTGTCCTAGATCCGCCTTAAATTAAATAAGTGGATCTCAGGTATACCTTCTGTAGTGTGTTGAGGTGAAATTTTCATGGAGGCTTATAGTATTTACTATCTAGTTTTGACATAAACAAACTTACAATTTTAGCATTTAACACAACACACACAAGCTCAAGCACAATGTTACTCATGCACATGCATTCAAGCAAAAGTAATGCAAATCAAGCATCAACAAAGAATACTAAATCAATGAACAAGTCAAGCTCATAATCAAAGGAGAACTAGACTCAAAAGCATTGACAACACATTCAAATTTGAAGAGTAATTCAACTTTGAAGTAAACATTCATTGTAAACTTGCAAATATTATTTTTTGTGCATTCTCGGTTGAGCCCGACACCCAAGATTCTATTGTCATTTTGAGTCAAAATTGACAAGCTTGAGTATCTTAACTCAAATCATTGTAATACTTTGGGATGCATTTTCGGTGGTAACCGACATGCTCAACTTCCTAGAAGCAAGTTCAAGCAAACAAATTCAAGCAAGTGTGAAGTTCAAGCGAGGGATTCAAGTGAGCGAGTTGCAAATAAACCTTCTTCTATCGAGTCAAATTCTAATCAGGATCTACCTGCACAAGGAGACCTCATTTAGTGTTTTTGAAATGGCTCGAAGTCTCGAATTATTAGAGTTATTGAACACTCTAATAAACACCACTGAAGACAACAAAGTGACATTGAACAAAGAAACTCTTCAATCAATGCTAACTTGTTTGCAAGTGACGCAAGATAAAGTTAGACTTCTTCAATCTCTATCCCATCTATTGAATGATGAGTTGACTGATCTCAAAAATCAGCAGCCAGTGAAGTGTTCTGAACTAGTTTTTGTTCAGCACAAACCTCTCTATGATGATGATGATGATGATTTTTTTGATCAATAATCAGTGAAGGAACAACACAGTGATACAAACTCAGAATCAGTTTTAGATGAAGTTGGATCTATTCATGAACCTACATTTCAAGAGTTTCCTTTTGATTTCAGTGAAGAAAACCTTTCAATGATGCATCAACATGCAGTAAATCCACTTCCATGGATTTCAAAGCAACAAGTTCAGAATACTCTTCCCAAGCCCATCATTAGACCTTGGGAATAAATCATCTACAACAAGAATAGAATAGGACTTGGATATAACAAGGAAGTTACCTTTCATATTCCTAATTATTCCAGACCAATCAAGTTCCAAAGTGTTGGATTCCTTCAAGAATATTCACTTTCACCTATTCAAGTTCAGCATCAAAATGATCCAACATTGTAATCGAGTTGGTCACAAGGAGAATCAATGTTTTGATCTCCATCCTTACCAACATTGTGGTAAGAATAACCATTCTTCAGAAAGATGCTCAACGCTGAAGAAACCTGCAATATTGAAGATTCACTATGAGTGGATTGATCCTTGGCAATGTTCATCAACAACCAAGCGATTATATAAGTCTTACCGTAGAATTCAATATCGAGTAAAGACCAATCTTGTATCACATAACATTTTTGTACCTCACATAAGTGGTCCCCTTATGGCGTATCTTTCGAGCATGGCCCTCACGAGATGAGATAACATGTGGTTTTTTCTGCATGCCCACTTTGTGTTGTACTCAAAATGAAACAAGTACGGTACTCTCTTGAGCCTAGAAGGGGGGAGTACAATGATGAAACTCTCATACACCTTAAGGGGGGGAGTTCAAAATTCTAGTGAAGATGGTTCATGAAACCACTTATGGTCTCTCCTTTCAGCTGACAAAGGGGGGAATTGATGATGGAATTGGTTGTCAGACAGAAAGTTTCAACAACAAAAAATATCAAATATGCCAGATGGGCATGAAATTTGCGAAATGGGCAACTGCGGTCTCTAGATGACAGACTTTAGTATAATTATGGTTCAATAATTTTAAGTTGAATCATACATAATTGGGATGTTTGATTTTGATTTTGAGAGCAATAATGTGAACATTTGGTTCACATATATGGTCATTCGACCTAGCAGAGGACAAGAGGATCCTTTTGCATTGCATCTTGGCATTTGAATGAGTTGTCAGGCATTTTCAGGGATGTGTCAGACTAGAAGTTGATTCACTTCTCTTGGTTCTCTCTCATCAGATTGGAGTTTACATTATGTGAACAAATTGCATGCATCCTGGCTCACATGATTACATAGTGAAATTTTCCAGAGATGGCATGCTTTGACAGGATTATGGTTCAATGACTTGCAATTGAATCATACACATTATACATTGTGATGTTGTTGGACACCTAAAAGTGTCAATATTGGTTATTGGTTATCCAAAAATCATCAAATACATGGTATCAATTGGTCAGTGGTTATCCCAAACCACAAATTCAGAGAGCACTTCAGTGATGCACTGATAGTAGAGTGGTGATACTACATGTTCACCAATTAGCAGAAGACATCAGATTCTTCTAGCTAAAATACTTGGCAAAATGATCAAATTGTCAAGCAATTAGGGAATGTTCAGATATTGTAGTTGTTCACTTCCATATCTCAGCTCTCTTCCAGTTCATTTCAAATGAACACATTTAGCATCAAGATTGGCAGTTTTTCAGGCAGTTCTTCATTGAGGCTCAACACAGGAGTTTTAGTATGAAGACTTGGAATTGATACCAATTTATTGTTGGTATTATTGATCGGACTTGTGATTGAGGGGGGGATTGTTAGCCTATGGCTTACCTTTACCAATCACTAAGTCTAAATTTTCACATATATTTTTATTATTCATTTAGGATATTAGTAATATATCCTCAAGTGATGACTAATGATTTAGTTAAGATTGCCTAGCCTAGTCATCATGCATGATTTTAGGATCTAGAGCAAATCTCTCTATGAGGTGGCATCACCCATTGTACTATAAATATGTAACATTGGAGTGAATACAATTGTGTTGGCTAGTGAGCCTTTTCCACCATGTTGTTATTCTTGTCTATATTTTATCAGCATCACCATTCCATGCCATATCATGCCTTTGATTTCCTTAACTTGCCATGCCATGCCATGCCTTTCCTTTCCATGCCTTGCCTTTCCATGTCATTCCTTTTCTTTCCAATCCATGACTTTCCTTTCCATGTCATGCCTTTTCTTTCCTTGTCATGTCATCCCGTCTCATGCCATGTCTTTCCTTTCCATGCCATGTCATTCCTTGCCTTGTCATTCCTTTCCCTATCATGCCATTCCATGCCATGCGTTGCCTTCCCTTTCCATGCCATGCCTTTTCATGTCATTCCATTTCTATAATTTCAAGGTGTTAAATTGTCAAACATATGTAATAAGAATTGAGAAAAACCCTAGTTCTAGAAATCCTCCAACAAACACATTTTTAGGCAACGAAATGACAGCGGAGGGTCCCCACTAGATAAAAATTGGTGCCCTGGATCTAATGCAACTGACGGTTCATCCATACAAGTCTTGGTTTGAGTTTTATTGTGAGTTGCAACTCACCTCCTCAAGCCATTCATGGACATGTTGGAAATTTGGTCCAAGGGAATAAAATCCAAACCGAGCAGCATAACATAGTTCCATAATCTCTCACACATCTTTTTGGCCAAGGCCCATGCAACCATGCTACCCATAATCACTCAACAAATTGTTCTTGAAAATAAACCTCTTGTTCAGAAATTGCATTATGCCTCATTGAGAAAAATCCTAGTCTCTAGGATCCTCCATCAAATGATTTTTTGGGAAACATAATGACAATGATAGGTCCCACTAGCTTAAACCCAATGCCTTGGATTTAATGCAAGTGATGGTTCATCCATCCGAGTCCCGGTTTGATTTTTATCATGAGTTGCAACATGCCTCCTGAAGCCATTTAGGGGCATGTTGGCAATTTGGTCCAAGGGTATAAAATCCAAACTAAGTAGCATAACATAGTTTCATAAGATACCACAGGTTTCTTTGGCCAAGGACCACGTGACCACTCTACCCACAATCTCCCGACACAATGTTCTTGAAAATCGACCTCTTGTTCAAAAACTGCATTATAACTCAATGAGAAAAACCCTAGTCCCATAGATCCTCCAAAAACAATTTTGGGAAACATAATGATAATGGAGGGGACCCACTAGCTGAAATCGAGTGCCCTAGATCCAATGCAACCAACGATTCATCCATCCGAGTCCCAGTTTTATTTTTATCGCAAGTTGCAACTCTCCTCCTCAAGTCCTTCAAGGACATTTTGGAAATTTGGTATGGGGGAATAAAATCCAAACCGAGCAGCATAACGGAGTCTCATAACCTCCCACACATTTGTTTTTCCAAGGCCCACATGACCACACTACCCATAATCACCCAACACATTGTTCTTGAAAATCGACCTCTTGTTCATAAATTGCACTATGAATCATTGAGCAAAACCCTAATCTAGGAGATCCTCCAAAAAATATTTTTCCCAAAAACAAAATGATAGTGGAGGGTCCCCTCTAGTTGAAACCCAGTTCCCCAAATCGAATGCAACCGACAGTTCATCCATACAAGTCCCGGTTTGATTTTTATCACAAGTTGCAACTCGCCTCCTTAAGTCATTCAAGGATATGTTGGCAAATTGGTTTGGGGGCATAGAATCCAAAATGATCATCATAATGTAGTTTGATAACCTCCCACATGTCTATATTTCTAAGGCCCATGTGACCACACTACCCACAACTGCTCAACACAATGTTCCTAAAAATCGACCTCTTGTTCAGAAATTGCACTATGCCTCATTGAGAAAAACCCTCGTCTAGGAGATCCTCCAAAAAAAAAATTTCCAAGCAATGAAATGAAAGAAGAGGGGCCCCTCTAGATGAAAACCAATTCCCTAGAACTAATGTAACTGACGGTTCATCCATCTGAGTCCTGGTTTGAGTTTTATCATGAGTTGCAACTCGCCTCCTCAATCCATTCAGGGACATGTTGGCAATTTGATTCGGGGAAATAAAATCGAAACCGAGAAACATAACGGAGTTTTGTAAACTCCCACACATCTATTTTTCCATGGCCCATGTGACCACACTACCCACAATATCTAGGCACAGTGTTCTTGAAAATCGACCTCTTGTTCAAAAAATGCACTATGCCTCATTGAGAAAAACCATAGTCCCAGAGATCCACCATCAAACACTTTTCTGGGAAACATAATGATAGTGGAGGGGCCCCACTAGCTTAAACCTGGTGCCCTGGATCCAATGCATCTGATGGTTCATCCATCCCAATTTTAGTTTTATTACGAGTTGCAACTCGCCTCCTCAAGCCATTCAGGGACATGTTGGCAATTTGGTCAAGGGGAATAAAATATAAACCAAGCAACATAACAGATTTTTGTAAGCTCCCACACATATATCTGTCCAAGTTCCATGTGACCACACTACCCACAATCTCCCAACACAGTTTTCTTGAAAATTGACCTCCTGTTCAGAAAGTGCATTATGCCTCATTGAGAAAAACCCTAGTCCCAGAGATCCTCCAACAAACATTTTTCCAAGAAATGAAATTACATTAGAGGGTCCCCATTAACTAAAACCCAATGGCCTGGATCCAATGCAACTGACGATTCATCTATCCGAGTCTTGGTTTGAGTTTTATCACAAGTTGCAACTTGCCTCCTCAATCCATTTAGGGACATGTTGGCAATAGACCTAGACCTAGACCTAGACCTAAACCATGACCATGACATAGACCTAGACCTAGACCTAAACAATCAACTATACCTATACCTAGACCTAGACCTACACCATAACCATGACCTATACCATGACCTGAACCATGGCAAGACAAGGCATGACAAGGAAAGGCATGGAAAGACAATGTCTAGGTATAGGTCTAGGTCTAGGTATGGTTAGATGTTATAATTTCATACATAAATCAACAAAAGTATTAAAGACACCATCATTTGGGATAGGAAAAGTAATTTTTTTATTAATAACACCATGATTATACCTTTACAATCAAAGTCGGCTATCGTTCCGTGAACCTGATCTAGGCTCCTCTTCACCAAGCTCCAAGTGCACCTTTGTATAAACTTCTCCTCTCAACCTTCTGATATCTTCTTGGGAAGTGAATGGGATAAATGGAGGGAGAAAGGGGCTAATGAGGGAATGTTGAGGTAGTTCTCACAAAAGAGATGCAATATCTTGGGCAAGGAGGGGAAGTGAAATCAGGCAGAGTTTCACTATTCTTATACTTATATCTAAAATGATACTTCAAAACCTCCTTTTATATGAAAAACAGATGGTTATTTGGTTGGGTGACAGGCTATATCAGGTGGATTATTTGGGAAACTACCCAATAGCCTGTAATCTCAACGAATTCCTTGCAACTTTTTGTTTTTTTCAAAATTTTCAAGTATACGCGCGTTGTAATGGTGCAACATGCATATGTACGCAAGTTGTAGTGGTTCATCAAGCATATGTACGTGGTAAATAATGGTACAGGGTGCGTACATGTTCAAAAAATTGGTTTTTAAGAAGAGCAACTCAACAGTGCTTTGGAAAAAAATGCAAGTAAGAGGGCCAAGGCCATGTATTCATGTGTAGAGAAATTTAGGGTTATAACAGATGCCCCCTAATGTGTGAGGTCAGAAGAGCATCTGATGGCCGAAAAACAATACAAACTCTTCACCAATGTACGAAAACAAGTGAGCTCGGGACCAAAGTTTAGGAGGTACCATCTGCAAAATAACAATTGTCTCTCCGAGGCAGGCATACCCATGCTCGAGATGAAATAAATCATGGTTGCCAATAAAATACACTACAGATCCATGTCATATAACTATATAAAGTGTATCCATGAGAAATACACAGTGGATCTACATCTCAAAATCAAATATATACAATTATAGTATCCATCTTCAAGAAGCCAATAACACCTAATTGATGGATATGAGATATTCATAGCTCGAGAAACAACTTCAAGATATTCAAAACTCGGGTAGGAGTACAATGTGAGAGTATGAATTCACTACCATGAGGTCTTCGACGACTCGTCAAGAAAATACAATAGGATCTCGATGATCAGGAAGAGAACTTCATCAATTTTGAATCAGGACTTGAATGCACTTTCGGGATGGTCGACTCATGAGGTCAAGAGAAAAACTGCAAAAAGGTCGAATCAGGTTGGGTGAAACTTCCCTTGGACAAAAGAACGAAAGATGATTATACTCAGGCAGCATGAAATTGACATAAGTTCAAGCAATGCAAACTCTCCATGTGTTTGGAAGAGTAACCAAGCGGAGGAGGACACAAGTCTATGTAGCGAGAACATATTCCTAAGGTCATATCAGATCCCAATGCTTGACAAACAAATGGAAGGATGTGCTTTGTCCAAGGGCGACTCGTTGTGCTGCCAAAAATGAATACATATTTCTCGTCCCCTCTTTTTGGGTTTTTTTATTTCTTTGTCTTTTTCAATTTTTTAAAGAGCTTGAAAAAGAATAAAAGAATTCTACGTTAAAAAGGAGGAACATGTGTCACAAAAAATCATACTAGTTCCAAGCGCAAGGAACACGCTAATTCTCAGAGGAAGGAGACATGCACAGGAAAATGACACTTGGGGAAAATTCCTCCATGGGTCAAGGTGTCACGTTGCAGAGGAAAAGTGCTACAAGGCTTGCGTATAAGGCATGATTCAAAGGTTCGGTTGAGAGAAACATGGATCTGGCATTAGGTCAAATATGTATAGATCAAAATGTGATTAAGAAAGACACAATGAAACCCCCTTCAATGTAATTTTTAACGATCCCAGAGAAGGTAAACTCGATAGTTTTTTCAAGTTTAGAGAGTCTGAAAAAACATAAAAGAAGACTCCAAGGAGTACCTTTTCAAAACATAAAAGAAGACTCCAAGGACTCTAAGGAGTGAAGAAAATAGTCTAGTTGGTTCGAAAAAGGGATAAACTGGCATCAAAAATATGTCTATTCAAAACCATTTTAACGAGTGTGACAAAGGAACGATCACTCAGAAATATTTTCAATTTTAAGGAGTCTAAAAAGAGATTAACTATGGACTCACAACCGTTTTATGAATTTTGTCCCCTTCGCTTGAAAAAGTATAAAAGTTATTGAGGAGAACTCTCCTAGAGAGACGAATCTCTCGAGGCGTACCTTTATCCTCTATAATCTACAAGTCGTAAAAGGGGTAAACTCATTCTAGTAGATTTTCTTCTGGACCAATTTAACGAGTGTGAAGGAACAAGGTCACTCAATGATATTTTCAATTTTAGAGAGTCTGAAAAGAGATTAACTATTGACTCTGTGGGGATTCCTTTTTCGTAAGTAATATCCAAGGCCTGAAAAAGGTGATAAACCAAAACTAAAGAGAATGTTCCTCGAGCAGATCATCCTCTTGAACCAAGACCATGCCGATGGTTGACTCTGTAGTGGCCAAGTACAACAAGAATTTTTTTTTATAATGAGGAGGTCGAAGCAGAGGGGAAAAGGTAAGGGCATGTTTCAACTCTTCAAAAGAAAATTGAGCAGCTTTGTCCCAACAGAAATGGAATCCCTTTTTCAATAGATGCATAAACCCTTTCGTGATCTCAACGTAGTTGGTGACAAAATGCCGAAGAACGTTCACTTTCCCCTGTAAGATCTAAAGCTGGGGTATTGTGCACGAGGGAGGCAATTGAACTATCGCCTCAACATTAAGAGGATTGACCATGATCCTTGTTGTAGAAACAATGAAACCTAAGAGATGACCCGACGTCACGCATAAACTGCACTTGTTATAATTTAAGTGAATCTGATAGTAGTGACATCGTTCAAAGATTAGTCGAAGGTGTGTGGGATGGTCAAATCTCTTGCGAGAGCGTGATGCTAGATCATCAAGATAAGCCTCGAATATATGTCTAAGGACATGGAAAGAAAAATACATGGCCCACTAAAAAGTGGCTCCGACATTCTTCATGCCAAAAGACATCTTACGATAAGAAAATGTGCCCCAAGGAAAAATAAAATTTGTTTTATGATGGTCTTCAGGTTTGATCTGAATCTAGTTATATCCTGAAAAACCATCCATGAATGAAAAGACCTCACAGCCTACGTATTCATCGGTAATCTGATCGATGAATGGGGTGGGAAAATTACCTTTCAGGCAGGCTTTGTTTAAGTCACGGAAGTCCATGCACACGTGAATCATACCCTGTTTTTTGTTAACTGGAACGGGGTTTGACACCCATTCTGTCAACTGGATGGGGTAGATAAAATAGGCTTTAAGAAATTTCTCTACTTTAGCCTTAATTGTTGCCTCTTTCTGAGGATTCACCGGATGAAGCTTTTGTCAGACCGGCTTGGCATCAGGATAAGTCGTTATCTCATGTTCGACAATTATTGGGTCTATTCCTGGCATTTCCTCGTAAGACCAGGTAAAAATGTCACAGAATTATTTAAATAACTCTGTATAAATTCAAATCTCTTCGGGGGAGCAGTATTCTCCGACGAAAACATTCTCCACAATGCCAAGGGTTCGAGAGATATCTATAGGTATCATTTCAGCGATACTTGCCATATTATCCTCAACATAAACTATGTGTGTAGCCAGAGGATTAATATTACAAGACCTATCTCCAGTCATAGTCAAAACAACTTTGCCTGCCTCTATTCTCCTTAAATCCGGGAGAAATTAAGATCTGTGATGGAGATCATCCTAGGGTCTGTCTGGACCAGTCAATGCCTCAAGAATCACCTCATCTGAGGGAAAGACTAGGTCTGAAGAATCTGTAGTGGCAAGAGAACCTTGAGCGCAAATAGGCTCGAGAACTAGATCTAACTCCTGTGTAGGAGTCGGATCGGAGTCGGGCGAAACTTGTTGGACAATGTTGTATGCAAATTCTTCCATGAACAAGGGAATGTCCATGCCAGAATGCCCTGTCCCTTCCATCGAGGTTAATGTGGAAGTAAGATTCCATGGATCGTAAAAGTAAGTCGTTCGAAATGACGATATTTGAAAATTTTCATCCCTAAGCTGGTCGGGGGCAGCCGATATAAGATTGACATTGCTAGAAGGAGGCAGGTAATCGAAAGTACCCATCAATGATGGAAAAAAACCAACCCCTACGTTGACGGTGTCAGGTTGAGGATTATCAATCATCGGGACCGTGGATGCCCCCGATGAAGGGTCAGGACAAGAGAAGGACAACTAGTCAATGGTCACAATTCGGCCCTCGTGTGGAAACAACAAGACCTGAAAGACTGTAGAAAACACTGCATGCATTGCATAGGTCCAACTCCTTCCTAACAAAAGGTTATAGTCAAAAGGTGCATTGACCACTTCAAATTTGACGCACATGGTCTTTCCTCCTAACTGCATAAGGAAAGAAGGAATGATTCGATGTGGTCTGAATGAATGACCGTCAAATGTCGTAAGCAATGTAGGTGATGGAGACAAAATGGGTTGGCCAATGGCCTTCCAACATGCCAATGACATCACGCAAGTAGAGGTGCCCTCATCAACCACTATGTGGAAGATATTTCGAGTAAAATATTATGTGGTGTAAGCCACTACTATTTGAAACACAACATGGTAAGGAAGACGAGTTTTCAAGTCAGATGGATTGAGAATGATCACTCCAAAGTTACAAGTATTTGCATATCCCAAGGCAGATAATAGGGATTTTCTCTATGAAGGGAAGCTCTGGAGGACTTCCAAAGCAGACATCGCGCAAGGGGTTTGTGCCAAATCCTCCACAACAAAGTAGTTTTGGGCAACCCTCACATTCAGATTATGAGAAGCTTTCTTGAACGCACCTTTTGGGATGTGTGTCATTGTTTCTCCCATCGTCTTCTCAATCTGGAGAGGAACTGGTGGGTTTGTGGCTTCTTTACCCTTTTCAGCAGATTCCATCATTCTGTAATCTCAGGCCCTAGTCGTTATATGAGTGCCACCTTTTAACATGTAAGCATCCACAAACGAGGTATTACCAGTAGATGCGGGGGGTCCCTGACTTCCCCCTTATGTGCTCGACGATGTTGAAGCTTGAGACATATTTTTCCCATGTGGAAATGGGTTTGTCAGCATAGCAGGTTGTTGTTGCACCAATAGCTTCTAAGCCTCTGCAAGTTGAGGGAACAAGTGAGTCGGTTGGTCTTTCGTGCAAAGGTTACATGGATACTTTGACTTTCTCTTCTCTTTTTTTCCCCCGCCAACATTGTTATTATCCTTTTTGTCCCCTTTACCCTTCTTGTTCCATTTTTTCTTCTTTCCTTCAGGCTCTGGTTGTCCTTTGGGTTTTTCAAATGCACGCTATGTACGTTCGACGTTTGGGTAGGGGGAACAACCAAAATGGAGGTCTGGATGGTCGTCGTTTGTTATATCGACAATCATTGCAATTGATTTGATAATAGATCAGTGGAATTTCCTTTTTTTGAGCCCACAATACCATCGGCATGGGGTCCAAAATTTTTTTTGGCCTTATCGAGGATGGACCTTGGTGCATCTAGAAGGATCTCATAGAGAAAGCAAGACTAAGAGTAAATCAGTTCGATTTGTTGCGCTCTCATTATTTCCTCCTCCTTTGAAAACACTCCCGAAGTTGCAACATCCTTGGATAGAAATGGTACCAAAGACTTCAGGAACCACTCCAACAAGAAATTTGATGGGACCTGTACCTTAATAAAGCTCTTTTGATGCCGCCATTCTTGGATGTGATCAGAGATATGGTCAGCCTCAGTCTGCTCAAAGTTGGCCAGCAATTCAGTGTCGACATTGTATCTCATGGGTAGTTGGAAATGGTTAAGGAAGACCATCGTCAAGTCATTAAAGTAAGAATACCTTGAGCAGTCGAGCTTAATATACCATTTCGCGGCACCTCCGATAAGAGTGCATTGAAAAAGGCGCAACTATACAGAGTTGTCTCACAGTGAGTTTGACAAGAACCATAAGTGGAAAGTTGTCACATGATCACCTGGGTCTTCTCTAGGCTTGCCTTTAAATTTTGGAATATCTGAGGGAAACTCAGTCGGCATGGGGGGCCAACACAAATCATGACAAATTGGGTCATTGAGCAAACTTGGCAAGTCTAGCAGATGTAACGTTTCCAGAAATGGTAGTTTGGGTTGAGTACTATGTACAGGAAAAAGGGTTCCTGGAGTTTGACTAGCACCAGGTTGCCAGGAAAAGTTGGACTCTTGGCCAAGGTTCTGGTAGAAACTGTGGCCTTGACTAGCATACAGAAACTACGTCTGTTGAGATATCATCGGCTGACTCTCGTAATTGGAAGACATGGGTTGGGTAGGTATTTCTCCTTGCATTGTGTTCCAAGTATTTTGAAAGGGGATGCCCCCATCTGATTGACCATGGAAGGGTTTTCCCCCAACCGACATCCCTTTCAATGGAACTGATCCCTGTCAAGGATTCCAAATTCCTTGTGAGGAGAAAACTCTTGTACTTTCCCCTTATGTAGGAATAGTACCCTGCATAGTATTTTGTTTCCCAAAACCGGGGTTTCCCCAAGCCGAGACGAAAGCTGAAGAAAAATCATTATTACCAAATGCAACAAACAAAGAGAATGGAATGGATCCCACTGGAATAGTGTAAGACGATGGTCCTAAACTATCTTCTCCAAAAAAGTTGTAGTTAGCATTCGGGCCGATGGATTGTTGAAAAGAACCACTGAGCGAGGGGGGCGGAGGAGGTATATGACCCCCACCATAAGGGATAGCATTGAAGGGGACTGAAGTGCCCTTGGTAGACCCTTAAACGGGAGTGTTTGAGCTCCCTTCCCCCAGACCCATGGTACGTAAGGTGGAGTAGGTAAGGACTAAGTTAGAATCGAAGTCAGACATCCCATATGAGAATGGAGGGCCCATCGCACCCTGTGTAAACGGAGCAGTGGTCGTCATCGATGATGGTATTAGACCACTTCCTGAGGTAGAGGGAGTCAAGACCACTATGTTCTGGATTGGAGAAGGTAGGTCAGGAGGCTAAACTCCCCCTATGGTAGTAGCTGAATCGGGAGTATGAGGACTCTCTGACGAAGTAGCACCATTTTCTTCCATGACTTCTTGTAAGACTATCTGATGCTTAGAAGGTGTCACCTCAGGAGGGACAACTTGTACTAATATTGGCACCGACAAGTCAGTGATCAGACGGTTGGCTAGCCTGAGAGCTTCTGCTCCAAGGTCAGAAACAATAGGTTCCTCTAGAGTCGAATAATCTCCTCTTGGAGTAGGTTCAGGCATAGTTTCTTGCATCTCGGTCGCCTCGAATGACCCTTGTTGGTCAAGTCTTCATTGTATCGGTGGCGGGGGTGGCTCCAATGAAACCAGTGGCAGGCCCTGAAGCCTTCGTGGTCGGTGGAGCTCTTGATCTTCCACTTTTTGAAAATATCAAATGAAACAGTAAATCTTAACTAGCATTTAAAACCAAGCACTCACTAGAAAAAATACTATAAGAAAAATCAAGCAAACAACTATCTAGTAGGAACAACAATTACGCCAGACAACACTAGAGAAACTTACTAGTGCAAGCGAAACTTGAACATGGAATCACCCTCCGGATATACTCTGCAAAGAGTGACCCAACGTCTGCCCCAAGTACCGTGGTATACCCTCGTAGTCACCTATGTAAGTCCCTATAATATGGGCAACTAAGTTTCCATCTCGCAAACAGTCACCAGGCAGGTATAGTCGACAGACAAGTGGACCGCAATGAGCAGGATAACAAGTATGAAACCTACCGAGGGTATCAAGAGAAAGTGTTCTGGAAGAAAACATAGGATCTTGAATGGATTTGAGGTCAACGAAGCTCCATAAGAAAATGCGGGTAATAGTATTCCCAAGACAGATCCTCAATATGCATTCCCCATTACGTTTAGTTCCACTTTGGAGGGGTTATCTCGGTTGCCTTTCCTTACGCAACCTCCTGTTTATCCCCTTTGTTAGAGGGGGGTCTCAAATAACTTCTACATCACTGAACTTTAACACTCCCTAGCTCTAACTCCAATGTTTGTTTAATGGCCTTGAAGAGTTTCCTCTCCAACCTAATTCAAGGCCCTAACCCTAAACTAGTTGGTTGACCCTACAAACATAAAAGTCTAATTAATTTTAGATTTAGTGTTCATTTTAATGGCTTGATTTACTCAAGGGATATGGGGGTGACACTAGTGATGTTATAAGAGATGAAAAGAGGAGGAAAAGACGAAACTTGAAAGCAAAATTACTTCTAATGAAAAGCAAGGATTTACAACTAACTCTTTGTAACCAACTTTTTCAATATCTTTAAAAAGAAGACCTAAAACGAATTTTTGCTTGGCTACAAGCTACTTACGTTTCAATAAATCAGTAAAGAACTTAAAAAACAGACTCTTTTTCCTTTCTAGTAAAATAACCAACTCTAACTACTTTACCAAACTGAAAATGAAACCTTTTTTTTTTAAATTGCTTCAAACAGAAAAACTGAAATATTTTTTTTTCTCTTTTTTCAAAGAAAATGAAAGGGGTAAAAAGAACACCAAGACAAGACTAAAACATATCTTTGGCCCACTACATATCGCAGGGAATCACTAAAGAAACCAAACAGGCAGATCAATCATTCAAAAGACTTTCTTAAAACCCTTTCAGAAGTAAAGACAAGAAACTCAAAAAGACAAATAAATTGAATTCTAACCCAAGATATGGTTGTAAAAATAGAGACTCTGGACTATATCAATAAACCCTAAGAAATATAAACCTTAATCAGGAAAGAGGTTGGCTTCCTCTTTTTTCAAAAATATTATTGAACCAGAGACGCCATTGTTGCTTCAGCAGCCTGCATATGTACGCGGGTTGTTTACTGAGAAGAGTGTGTATGTACACAGTTTGACTCAAGGCAGGGCACGTGCACCTCTATACTTGTTTAAAAAAATAAATAAACATACAATATTGTAGGGAAGGAAGAACTAGTATGGCACCTGAAGGTGACCAGAATCCCTTAAAATACTCAAAAGACTCAACAGAAACTCGAAAGGCAGAAAAACCAATCAGACAACCCAAAATCCCCTAAAACACCATAGAGGCTTCCCTAGTATGGTCGCCAGTTCTGCTAGCGGGAAAACCCCCCCTATGACTACGCCATGGTTCAGAATGTAGGAAGATCGATTAACCATCTAAAAGTCAATTAATTCCCTAAACTACCCCAAACATACCAAAACTCATATGAAGAAAGCAAGAAAAAGGAGATTGGGTAACTATACCTCTAATCCCACGTCTAGTGATGACTTCCTCCCACTTGGAAGTTTTGTTGACTGCACGACTCCTCCCAGGGCTGACTTGCATCCAAAGATTGACAAAAATAAAACTACAAGCATGGTATTCCATATACAAGTTAGGGTTAGATGTTAGAATGTCATACATAAATCAACAAAAGTATTAAAGACACAATCATTTGGGACAGGAAAACTAATTATTTTATTAATAACACAATGATTATACATTTACAATCAAAGTCAAATATTGTTCTGTGAACCTGGTCTGGGATCCTCTTCACCAAGATCCAAGTGCACCTTTGTATAAACTTCTCCTCTCAACCTTCTGATCTCTTCTTGGGAACTGGATGGGTTAAATGGAAGGAGAAAGGGGCTAATGAGGGAATGTTGAGGCAATTCTCACAAAAGGGTTACAATATCTTGGGCAAGGAGGGGAAGTGAAATTGGGCAGAGTTTCACTATTCTTATGATTATATATAAAATGATACCCCAACACCTCCTTTTATATGACAAAAGGATGGTTATTTGGTTGGGTGATGGGCTATAGCAGGTGGATTAGTTGGGAAACTACCCAATAGCCCGTAATCTCAATGAATTCCTTGCAAATTTTGCAAGTATATGCGGGTTGTAATGGTGCAACATGAGTATGTACGTGAGTTGTAGTGGTGCAACAAGCATATGTACGTGGGTAGTAATCATGAAGGGCACGTACATATTCAAAAACATGGTTTTTAAGAATAGAAACTCAGCAGTGCTTTGGAAAGAAATGCAAGTAAGAGGGCCAAGGCCATGTATGCATGTGTAGAGAAATTTAGTGTTATAATAATTGCCCAAAAACTGAACTATTACTGTAACTAGAGAAAATATTAGCAACATGCATACATATTCATAATATTGTTATTAGTACCAAAGAGTAAAATCCAAATATCGGTGTAGAGGGTCTGCTATTCGGGTGTAGCAACTACGAAACATCATACAATAAAATATTGAAATAAAGACACATAATACTATATAAATATATAATGATGAATAACATAGAGATGATTAAGATACTAACCTCCTCCATGAAGCTATATTTTCCACTATCCTCCATAGGACCATAGCAAGTCTGCCTGCAAATTGAGCATCTGTGAGGTTCACATGGAAGACTGTTATTTCCATGTGTCGTCTCCTCACTACACTCTGCTCTAGGGGTTGAAGCTTTGACCCCTCTATCAATGTCACCGATGGGAACCTCCTGTAGAGATAGTGAAAAAAAGATACCATGTTGCACTAAGCTCTAAGTCAAGGATGATAGAGAAACATGTACCTGATGCAAGCCCTTTGCAACAGGAGTATGTTGGGCACGGGGGTTAAGCCTTTTCCTGGGGGGATGAAGACCTAACATGGGATCACACCTAACATGATCTCGATCATGTGAGGACCCTCAAACCACCCCCTGGAAGTCACCAATGTCAAAGTAGTTGACATGGTGACCCGAATCAAATTATGCCCATAATTTGCTCAAAAAATATAAGGGAACCTCCATATTATTGTAGGGAGTTGCATCAAATACCATAAACCATATATCCATCCAGTTTTCAAGAATTTGTGGATGGATGCTCCAATCGATACAAATGTGTCTCTTGGTGATAGGTGGATGTTGTGCAGATCAAGGATCAAGAAAAAGGGACATCGGGTCTTGTTTTGTAATACCCAATTCTCTAACTTGGTTTCTATCCAGTCCAGTCCTGTAATACTCAAACATTCTAGCCCTGTATTCAGAAATAGAATTCAATTTTCCTTGGGCACTTGCAATGAACCTCACAATGACATCTAATGAAGTGGCCAAGGATTCTCGTCTAGGGTCTATGGTTCCCCTTAAATCATTTACAAGTGATCTCAATGTAGCCAACCCCTCATCAATCTATATCTTTATGTTTGGTGGTTGTGGTGGGTTGGGGTTTTGTTCGCCTTTATTTTCTTGTGGGCGATTTTTCAGTGTCCATGGGTTCCATTTTAATAATATTTGTTGTAATTTAATAAGTGCACTTATGAAAAATTTATTACAAAAAACAATTTCATTTTATCCCAGCAAAATCATTAACAAAATTTTATGTAAAACAAAGAAAAACTATGTGTTATCTTTACAATGAACATGAAAAAAACCTATACAAAATTAGTGAATTGTTAAGAGATAACAAAGGAGGAGACAAAGAAAACAAGAGAGGAGACAAACATAACATAGGAGGAGACAAAGTGAGGAGAAAGAAAACAAGAAAGGAGACAAACATAACAAAGGAAATGACAAAAAATCAAGCATACCTGGGTGGAGAAGGACACAGTGGCAAGATCCTAGGATTTGCTCCTCCTCTACTCCTCCTCTTTTCTTTCTCAAACAGAGAAAAATGTGATGCATGGTGTGAAAATGGGCACAAACCTCACCTGTGGTCCCTTAAAAAACGGGTATAGTAGGAATGTGTGTGCATTTCTAGGAATGCACAGGTGTTCTTAGGAACGTGCACATGTTCTTAAGAACGTATATGTTTTCCTACCAACATGCCTATGTGGTATGTTGAGTGGAGGTTTGGGTTTTTTCAAACATCTGACATCAGGAACACATATGTGTTCCTTCTGACCCCCTTGTCACTTTTTCGTCCACCAACTTTGTGCACACACCCTTTCTCTTTAAATTATCATCTAGCATTTATTATCTCTCTATAACTCTTCCTTTATCTAATGATTCTTTTTTTTTAATTAAAAATATTTTTAGATTTATCATTAGTAATATTTCGTTATTTTATTAATTTGTCCAAATAGCCTTTTTGGTAATATTTTGTTATTAGTTGATCTTATTTCTAACAACTAACCCTCTTTTCAAACCTACTTATTCTCACTAGTGTCTTACTCTTCTCTATTATTTAAGGTTACAATTTGATCCCTTGATGATGGGTGGAGCATCCACTCAAAATATTGGGATTGTTTCTAAACTTTGACATGGTTTAAATCCATAAATTCTATTAAAACTATGATGAATTGTAAAAAATTATGTACTCAAACGAATAATAAATTCTTATACTACTATTGAAGTAGAAATGTTTTGAAATGAAACTCAAAAAAAGAAACAATATATCAAGATAACTACAACATGAGATACAATACCAATTCATTCACTACACATACAAGCAAAGTGAAGCACTCTCCACGTTCTATTTATCACCATGAAAGGTACATCGTCATCCACACCACCTTTGATAACACACCATTCCAAAATTACATGTAACTGCCCATGATGTTCCCATCCATGCAAACACATATGTACTTTTCAAAACCATCAATGACCCTACCAATCTAGCAAACACATCACTAATAACATTCTTTTCACCATACACATGGCAGCTTATAGACAACATATAAATCTCTTCAGGATACCTTCCACTAGATACTAAGGATACTGCACACTTAATAATTAACAACAACACATTGCAAGGATAGACGCAATGTAAAGTTTTGCATACCCTCCACCCAACTAAATGCACATTTGGAAAACATGCATAAATTTCACCATAATAATTGAAGGTGATTATGAACTTCATTTTACCCATACCTCACAATGTAATTATATATTAATAATTCTTAAGTAATTTATATAAACTTTAATCAAATCTTTATTTTATCTAAAAAAATTATTATTATTAAATTATGTAAAAATTTAAGAATAAATATTTAAATTTAAAAATAATAATATTCAATATTTATCTTACATTTAATATTTAATTAAAGAAAATAAGTTTACTATTAAAATGATAAAATAAAATTAATAATAATGAATAACAAACAATAATGTGTAATTACAGTTCTAACCACCTATTATTGCGAGTCATGATCGAGGAACTCTCTCTTTCCCACTTGGAAGATATAGTCGTGCTTGATATCTGTAGTGGCTATGAGGTTTCCAAAAGTATTGTTGTAATTCAACAAATTGTGAGTACATGTATATAATCTACTTTGCTTTACAATTTAAATATTCAAAGCAATAAACATTATCATATATTTAGTTTGGTTTCCTAAAACATAATGATATAAATATATATTTTATGGAATTTTAGTAGTTGTGATTTTTTAAATAAATAATTATGCATATATTATGTAAATATACATATACGGATGATGTGTACTTGTGAGTGTATTAAATTTATGTAAATATTAATATTGCAATATAATATAAAACGTGAATGAATAGCTATAATTCCACTAAAGAGGAAGAAGAAGGGAGGTTTATGGAAAAGTGAATCATTTATTACTAAGTGTTAGCATTACATCCCATCTCATCTCTTTTCCATCATGTGCACCTCCACCTCTCATCTCTTCTCTTTTCCACCATATGCTCATCCACTTCCTTTGACTTATTAAAACTCTTCTATACATGCATGTAAGTGGTTTGTGGAGAACTTTTCTACTGACATTCACGCATTATGAAAACATGGGTTGCATATAATCATTATGAAAAATTGTAAGAGTCTCGCATCCCTTTGTCAGAATTAATGTTAACCATTATTCCCCTAAATTCTCTCATTGTCATTCACTCCATTAAGTTATTTTATCATTTCCATGTTCATGTGGCTCATGCATTATTCTCCATTGTTAACCATGAACCAATCTTGAAATTGACCAAATCAACAATATGAAGAGAAAATTGCAAACATTGGAGGAAAGATAGATGGTTGTAGGGTGAGAATAGGGGGCTAGGCATGTTAGAAAACCATCGCCCATTATGCATTTTTTTCTATTTGGATGCTTGAAATAAAGGTATTATTTTTGCAAGCAATTTATAGAAAGCATATAGTAGATTGGCTCTTTTTGTTCACACTTGAAAGCACTAGAAGGAAAATTTTATGTGAAGGATTGTTCAGTAGAGAAAGGAAAAATCTTCCTTGTGTTATGTGGGGTAGTGGGAGTTCCATGGTTGTTTGATGGCTACATGGGATACCTAGAGTGCTTCATAATGAGGTGAATATTTAGGCATGAGAGAAAATGGGATTGGAGTACGTCATAGCCTGGCTTGGAGGCGGTATCTATAAGGGACACCTATTGTTAGGTGGAAATAATTGATGACAAGAACCCAATTTCTTGGACCAACTTTTGTTAATTCTTTGTGATTGTTTATAAATATAAAAATTTATGTTATTTTTATGATTGATTATGTTTATGAGAATTTGATTGTCATGAAACTCTATAGATTTAGGTTGATATATTTTTGTTATTATTTTAATCATCCTATACTACGAGAATACATTTTATGTAATTTTAATCCTTCTTGGAAGACTCAGTAATCAAATACTATGCACTACAAGGAGAACACCTTTTGTGAAGGTTTTTACAGAACCTCCCTAAGAAATCTATTTGTTCTTTCTTTATAGTGGAGGTTGTTAGTGAAGGCAAGCGGTCGAAGGTTTTTTGCGGTGGTTTAATTTTTACTGGTGCACCTTTGTAATGTTCATGACTTGTCTAGTCTAGGAAACGTTGTTAATGTATGTGTAGGATCAATGGTTTACAACATATAAATGATCATACAAATAATAAATGCGACAAAGGACTGCAAAGTTTGTATTATGATATCTTTGTGGATTACAAAATGGTTGAATGCGGCTGAATAAACTGACAATACTCGACTAGATCAACAGACAAAGGATCTTATCTGGAATACAAATAAGAAACTAAAAGATAATACCAGGAATATGGGAGCATTGTGGAATCAATGTATGCGCTAGGACTATGGCAACTCTAATGGTAACTGCTGGAAGTCTGGAAACTTTTCCCTGGGAGCTATACTTCTCAAAATGGCCTAGAAACTATCCCAAATGATGCGCCTTGCTCTACTCCTCAATACTGGTATCTGTTGGACCCCTCTGTTGATAAATCTGGACCCCGGATGGATACCCCTGGGGGAATGCACCCCTTGTCTTCTGGAAAAATGCGTCCTAGTGATTCCACCATCGGAATCAGACGAGATATGTCTCAAAACAACCACCTTGGTCTACTGAGAAATGGGTCGGAAGGGTTTCCCTGAATCTAGTCTGATGCTCACTCTGGAACCCCAAATGTGCCCGCCAAAAGTGTCGCACGTCCAAGTCTGGAAAATGTGTCCCAGTTGATTACTCTGTTGGAATATGATGAGGAACTAGGAAAAATATGTGCCTTGCCCTCCTCTCAAATGGATCGGAGGGAAATCTTGGAATTCCCCCTGGTTGGGATAAGTCAACTAAAAACCCTCTCAGAAGTTGTTCCCTCACTCTGGATGAATGTGCCCTTGTTGCTGAACACTGTGTAACTGATGTTGAAAATGATGGAAGACCTCAATGATCTTCCCAGTGACTAGGGTGCATCTCTCAACACTGAAATCAACCAACTGGTGTCTTCCTCCTGGAATCCATTGAACTATCTCTCATGAGATGTGCCTCTTCTTCTCAATGACAAGTCATAATCTGCATAATGATGAATTAGGTCATTGACTCTTCTCTTATAGATTTCCAAAACCCTAATTCATTGTTGAAACCCTAATTTGTTGTCGACCTTTTCCCTCCAAGTGACTTTTACTTTATTTTATTATTCCTTGATTAAATCACTTAATTAATTAATTAATTAATCATTTTACCTCTAAAAAGTGATTTATCCATCCTTATGGCTTCTCTGGCCACTAAAAGTTGTTTCTCATCATCTTATCATGTAGTTATCTTCTTCCCAATTCCAATGAGCTATTAAAATAAGAGGTTTTTCCAAGTAATATGCCCATTATGACCTTCTTAGTGAAATTAATTAAGATATGACCCATAATAACTCAAAATTTTGGAAATCGTCGGAATGCAACGAAACCAAAACCAAGTTGTGCAGAATGGATCCTGATGATGAACGATGGAATTCGGGCCCAATAAAACCCCTCAATATCTCCCAAACTCTCTGTCACCCCTATCTGGTTACTTTGGTAGGCATAACACTCTGTAAAGTTATAATGTCCAAAAATGAGGACATTACAGTCCTCCCTGCTGGAATATTGCTTGTCCTCAAGCAATAACTGAATCCAACTACATATGATACCGGGGCCCCATATCCACCTGTGTGACACAAGGTAGACTCCCCTCAAGATGTGGTATCTCCAAGTGCTCACCACGCATGACACCCACATGCTCCAGATGAGTAGAATGATCATTGGTCGAGGAATCTCAGTCAATTCCCTGAGTAACCACTCTACTCGAAACTCAACTCCATCAAACACTGAATTACCAAGCAGTCCAATCCATGGATCCCATATCAGAATGTCAAATACAATGCCATGTGGAGTATAGTTATGTAACATATCAACACCATGAGTCTCCTGCAAATAACACATGACCTCAACTCGAAATGGGTCTATCCTACCGAACCATAGCAAACTCAACACGACCCCCACCGATTGAAAATGTTGCTGCCATAGTGAGGTACTACAAGACCTCAACGAATCACCAGTCAGTGATGTGATCTCCCCAATACTGCAACTCAATGGAAAATCAAAGTGACTACCGCCTGCAAATGTCTGCTCCTCTCCATCAGTCAATGAAATGTCTGGTCCTGTAATCCCAGGGTCCCATGCTAGTCTCTGACATGGACGATCATGTTGATGTTTCTCTACCCTGATCATGACTGTCTGCTCAAAGTATCCATACTGGACCCTCCACTCCTGGATCCTCATAAGATGAAACAAACAATTGACCAAATGGACTCTTGGATCCCATGTCAAATTTGGAAGTTCATCACTTCCAATCCCCACTAATTGTTGGTGTGACCTACTGGTAACTGTTGAAAGCACTCCACCCTCATCCCAATGAGAGTCTGAATATGTAGCAACCTTTGAGATATCCTATGTCCCATGGCCTAGGATACTCCCCATCATGCCCATGGCCTCAACTGTCTGCCCCCAATGATCCACCCCTATCCTGATGAATGCAATCAAGACACTCCTATCAAGTGGTCTCGACCTACCAACTCTCCATGTCCCCTACCACTGTCTAGCTCCCCCTTTGTTGTTGTCAATGATGAAAGTATCGGGAAAGGATATCATAAATATAAGCAACTAACTGTAGGACTGGAAAGTATCATATGCTTTGGTCAATCCAAAGGACTTAACCAAAATCTCGTCCATTGGCACCCATGGTAAATAATCGCCTGTACTCATCACCGAATACCAACCATCGGGTACAACGGTAGGTACCTCCACCAACCGCAGGTCAATCATTCTCCATCCATCATCACTCACGCAATTGGTGCTACGATGAAGGTGATATCCCAGATCTGTATAATGTTGCAAGGGAGAGGAATATCCATGCTCTACTAAGTACATCTCCTCCTTGCAATCCATTGTGTCCCCCTGAATTCCACTGTACAACTCTGTATGTATCTATGAACTACCACTCATCATTGTGTGCCCCCGCATACTCATGTGATCTCATGTATACACCTGCAACATCATGGATCTTGGTTGTACTACAGGGTCATCCTCTACATGAAGGTCAACCAATCCTGGAACACAAATGGAAGTGTCCTCATAAATGCCCCTGGCTCAAGAATCCCCATGTGTACGTGTGTGCTCAACTGTCTCAACACCCCTCGTGAAGGGTGGTCCCTGTGACTTATGTACATCCTCATGTATCTATGGATCATTTCTATTCATACTCATCAGTGATCCTGGCTACTCCTCATGCTCCTACCTCAACTAGTGCTCCATTGCTAAACCACCAACATCCTCTTACAATGTGGCTATGGGATATATCTAAATCTCTATTGAGATAGATGTAGTGGATCTCTGTCTAATTTCCTCAGGGAGCTCCTTTGATCTGGACTCTAATTCTTTAAGGGTTATATGTTTGCCTTCTGAGAATATCAATGTGCTCACCAACTCATGAGTGAGTCAGTCCACCTCAACCTCCTACTCCCTCAGTTCCCTGTGATACATCTCGCCAACCTCTAATAGGTAATCCCTATCCCTCAACAATTGTTGGTAGTCGGCCCTCATCACAATCACTCTCTCCCTGAGTGTATGGAAGTCATCAATGACAAGTCCCCCATCTGA
>SNQJ01S0031348.1:31082-46036 GCA_010110895.2 Picea sitchensis
CATGTCTACACCCACCGATAGGTCATCCAACCTCCTAATCTCATCATGTCTAAGTGCCAACACATATGAATCCTCACAACTATCACCACTATGCTGAAGTGTTGAATCCTCAGCATTACCTAATGGGGAAGATGAAGGATATGCGCTATCATCCTGTCCATACAACTATCCCTCAGATGTGCAAGATTCACTAGCCTTATCAGACTACTCCAAATAGGCATCTATGGTTGCATTCACATGCATCTCCTCATCCTTGCTGTCATAGTCCACCTCAACAATGTGCACCTTCCCTTTACCCCTACATCTGTGATTTGGCTTCCAAGGAACTTTTCAACTATAGCAATGCTCCCTGCATCTAATGGGTGCTCCATCTGTGCTCCTGTCAATCCACTCATTGATAATGATGTATCTAGATCCTTATTTGATTTTCCCCTTAGACTGGCAAGAAAACTAGCTCTGATACCATTGTAATTTTCCTGACTTTGCTAGTCTAGGAAACACTGCTAATGTGTGTAGGATCAATGGTTTACAACATATTAATGATCATACAAATAATAAATGTGACAAAGGATTGCAAAGTTTGTATTATGATATCTTTGTGGATTACAAAATGGTCGAATGCAGCTGAATAAACTAACAATACTCGACTAGATCAATGGACAAAGGATCTTAACCAGAATACAAATAAGCAACTAAAAGATAATACCCAGAATATGGGAGCACTACAGAATCAATGGATGCGTTGGGACTATGGAATCTCTGACGGTAACTGCTGGAAGTCTGGAAAGTTCTCCCTGGGAGATATACTTCTCGGAATGGCCTGGAAACTATCCCAAATGATGCGCCCTACTCTAGTCTTCAGTACTAGTATCTGTTGGACCCCTCTACTGATGAATCTAGACCCAGATGGATACCCCTAGGGGAATGCGCCCTTCTTCTTCTAGAAAAATGCATCCTAGTGATTTTACCATTGGAATCAGATGAGATATGTCTCAAAACGGTCGCCTTGGTATACTAGGAAATGGGTCAAAAGGTTTTCCCTGAATCTGGTCTGATGCTCGCTCTGGAACCCCAAATGTGCCCACCAAAAATGTTGCACGTCCAAGTCTGGAAAATGAATCCCAATTGATTATTCCGTCAAAATATGATGATGAACTAGGAAACATATGTTCCTTTTCCTCCTCTCAAATGGGTCGGAGGGAAATCTTAGAATTCTCCCTGGTTGGGATAAGTCGACTAAAAACCCTCTCAGAAGTTGCGCCCTCACTCTGGATGAATGTGCCCTTGCTACTGAACATTGTGTAACTGCTACTGAAGAATGATGGAAGACCTGAATGATATTCCGGTGACTAGGGTGTGTCTCTCAACACCAAAATCAACCAACTGGTGTCTTCCTCCTGGAATCCACTGAACTATCTTTCCTGAGATGCGCCTCTTTTCCTCAATGACAAGTCATAATCTGCATAATGATGAATTAGGTCGCTGAGTCTTCTCTTATATCTTTCCAAAACCCTAATTCACTGTTGAAACCCTAATTCGTTGTTGACCTTTTCCCTCCAAGTGACTTTTACTTTATTTTATTATTCCTTGATTAAATCACTTAATTAATTAATCATTTTACCTCTAAAAAGTGATTTATCCATCCTTATGGATTCTTCGGCCACTGAAAGTCACTTCTCATCATCTTAGCATGTAGTTCTCTTCTTCCCGATTCTGATGAGATATTACACTAAGAGGTTTCTCCAATTAATATGCCCATTATGACCTTCTTAGTGAAATTAATTAAGATATGACCCATAATAACTCAAAATTACAGAAATCGTCGGAATGCAACAAAACCAAAACCAAGATGTGAAGAATGGATCTTGATGATGAACGATGGAATTCAGGCCCAATAAAACCCCTCAATATCTCTTGAACTCTCTGTCACCCCTATCTGGCTACTCTGGTAGGCATAGCACTCTATAAAGTTATAATGTCCCAAAATGGGGACATTACAACCTTTATGGCTCATATGCACCGATACACACATAGACAATAGCGCACTAGTGCTTAAATGTTCAAAATCACTATCATATGTTATAATAAAAATAACAAGCATCGATCAAAGCACACCAATTTCGTTGAAAATTATTCCCCGGTGTGCATCATTGTCGTAAGGAGCACCGAGGTAGGGTAGATTGTTTATTACCACATAAGATTCTAGGTAAATTGTTTATTACCTTCCTATTTTCATTTTCATCCAATCAAAATTTTAATTTAGCTTAAAATTTGACATTTTTTCCAAAAAACAAATCCAATTCCACGTAGTACTCATGAATGCTTCAGCTCACCCTGACGTGGTGTGTCATGTGCTAAATTCACATTAAGCACCACCTTTGGTGTGTCTAATATAAATGTACATACTAGTATCATTCAAGGAAGAGCATTACGATAAATTTAAAAAACAAAGCGGTGTATCCTTTGGGATGCCATGTTGGAACATCAAGAATTGATGGTGCAACACGCATCTCCTAGTTTCAGTCGGTTGGGCGATTGACCTACACCTGGATATATTCGGTCAAGTGATCGACTATGTATCTACATCAGTTGTTCAAGTAGTTGACCAATAGTCGAAGATAGTCTAGCGGTGGATCAGCCAGCCCAACAATTGACTACGAGTTAGACAGATAGTCGGTTGAGTCGATCATCCTTGTCGATCCGAATCGACATCGCGGATTTGGTGGAGTCAACTCTAATAACCAAAGGTTACATGTGGACAAGATATTTTGAATTCTATGCAAGTTTGTTAGATCTTGAGTCTATAAATAGAAGACCCCTTAGGTCATTATCATCATGACGATCAAATGATCAAGTTGATATCATATGGAGATATCAAGGTCCAATATGCACCGTGATGTTCTAATTACAATGCACTTTTCTTAAGTGTTGTAACAATTTCTTTAGACACCACCTTTTGTCTTCAGATTTTTTTTCCCTCTTCGATTATCTACAATAATATGTTTTTTGTTTCATGTCATGTTCCATCCTATTCCCCAAACTGGTCTTGGAGAAGATGGTTTAAAACTTTGACCCGTTATCTGAAAACCTTGTTGAATTGGATATGTTGTGTGATTGAAGTTGGGGCAGTGTTTTGTTGATTGGAACTTATTGAAACAAGAACAATTTCTATCTAGATATTGAAGATCACTTCGAAATTGATCATGTTGTTATGAACTGATCAAATTATGGAGTATGGACACCAGACATGGAAATCATACTGAAGAGAAAATTATTGTGGAAGTATAAAAATATTATGATTCCAAATCCAATAGATGACCAAGAAAATTTAATTGTTGATGGAAAGAAGGACGAGGATTTAGGGGTCATCACGACCTATATCTCATGGGAGATTTGATTTCACCTAAGTGGAATCGACTTCCCTCATCATTTCTGGAAGAATTTGAAGACGTTGTTCGACCGAGTCAATGGGAGCCACGTTATGCATTTGGAGAAAGAGTTGATATCTCTTCATCCTCATTCTTTTGAAAGAATATAGGACTAATTGGTGCATGTCAAATAACTCCAGTTGAAATTGGGAGAATGTGGAAAGAACTATCAGAACAAGGATGGAAAACTCATCAAGTTGGTCCCGATGAACTTGAGAACACCAGTCGATGTGTTCATGTCAAATTTTTGCACCAACTGGAAAGCACACAAGGAATATGGTAATAATTACACCTTTGAATCTTTTTGTGGTGTTTTTATTGCTGATCAACATAGTTTGCTTGAAGAAGGAAAGATTGGTGGTAAACATCAATACCACTTTCTCAAGGGAAAGAAAAAGATGGATCCAACGGATATAATATGATTTGATGCCTCTACACATAATCCTACATACAACAACTAGAAACCTAAGGGACAGACAGATGCACCCCAACGCGGTTGAAAGAAGAAGACATGTCATTATTGTGGAAAGACTGGACATGCGGAGAAATTTTGCTATAAGAAGATAGACTATTTAGAGGATAATTTTAAATGCTTTGAAAGAGACGTGTCAGTTGTACGTCAACCCATTGATAATTTCACCTTCCAAGTTATAACTTCTTAAGCGTTGTTGTCTCATTCTATGAAAAATAAATGGGTAGTCAACTCTGGGTGCACTCATCACATGGATAAGGATGCATCCTTGTTCACGTGGTTGGATGAAGCCAAGGAGAGAGAAATCTACATTACTGGTGATTTTGTTCTGGATTTTGTTACTCAGGGTGATGTTATCTATCAAAATGGGAAGATTGTCAACATATATCATGTGTCAAACCTCAGTACCAATCTATTTTTTATTTCTCAGTTAACAAAGACAAGTAAGATTGTGGAATTTTATTCATATCGATTCTATGTTCGTGATTTGAAGAAAGGCAAGTCGATTATCGTCGGTGGGCTTCCTGACCCAACGAGTAGTCTGTACAAATTTTCTTACATGAATCGAACTGACACTGAATCGACTACACTTTTTTCTCACACTAATGAGAGAAGTCAAATATTTCATGAGAGACTTGAACACCTAAACTTCCAAAGTCTCCAGGAACTGAAAACTCAAAACATTGTTGTTTTTCTACTTAATGTGTTTCCCCCTAAAGGAGTATGTAAGGGTTATGTGCTTGGGAAGCATCATCAAGCACCATTAGAATATAGTAAAGTGTGGTGAGTATAGAACTTATTGGAGCCATTCCATAGTGATGCCTATTGCATCAATATACCTTCACTAGTAGGTGCAAGGTATATTTTAACCTTTATTGATGATTTCTCTCATTTCGCATGGGTATATTTCCTGAAGAACAAGAACCATGTCTTTGAAAAGTTCAAGGATTTTAGACCCTTTTCTGAAAAGAAATGTGGCTGACTCATCAAGTTCCTGAGATCACAAAATGGTGGTGAGTATGTAAATCGACCTTTTGAAGAATACCTAGTTCAATCTAGTATTGAGTGGTAGTGGTTGGTCCCTCACACACCTCAGTAGAATGGAATAAAAAAACGCAAGAATAAAACGTTAGTTGAAATTTCTAGATGTATTTTGAAAACTAAAGATCTATGTCCTCGCTTCTAGGTTGAAACTGTGTATTATGCAAACTATCTGCTCAATCACAACTCGACTTGAGTTGTTCCTTCCATGACTCCAGTCGAACGTTGGTGTAGAAATAATCCTTAAGCTAGCCACCTCCATGTGTTTGGATGTGTTTCCTGGGCTCATATTTTCGATGATTACATAAATAAGTTGGATGCAAAGATTCATGATTTCATCATGATGGGCTAATCTGAAGAGTCAAAAGCCTTTTGATTTTTTGATCCTGTCAAATGACAAATTATTGTCAGACAAAATATATGGTTTGATGAGAAGTATTCTTGCATTAAGTTATCGAATGGACCATCTATATTGTTGTAGGCTGATCCCTTTGATTTTGTCTCTAATATTGGTTCTCCTATTCAATATTGTAATCCTTCCATTATACAGTCAAACTTTGTTCCTGTTTCAACTAGATCATTGACATCTAAGTCGGCTAGTCTATCGTCCTCTATTTCAACTGGTTCGTCGAATGAATACCCTTTGACTTCTGATCGACATACTACGGTAAAATGTATTTCACCTATTTATTATCTACCCATATGGGTTTTCAAGACAATTGAAGATACTGGAGCTAATGTTGGAGATGTCTCATCTGAATGACAAACTCAAAGTCAAAAGAGAAATGAAAATGTTTCCTTGATAACTCGTGTACTTGAAAATTTTGATCATGTTTCCTACTCGGATTTTGAAGGACGACCTAAATGGGAGCAAACCGTATAGACAGAAATTTATTCTTTGTCAAAGAATCACATTTGGTACTTAGTTCCCTGACTACAAGGAAATAACATTGTGAAGTGTTGATGGGTGTACATAACCAAATTTACCTCTGAAGGTGATTTTGAGTGACATAAATCACTCAAGGTTGCAAAGATATTTTCTCAACAATAAGGCATCAACTGCATTGAGACCTTTGTATATGTTACAAAGATGAACTATGTTCAACTGATTATTTCCCTTCCTGCTCATTTTGGATGGAAAATCCATCAGACGGATGTGAAGAGAGTCTTTCTTCATGGAGACCTATCTGAAGAAATTTTCATGGAACAACCACCTAGTTTTGTGATAGATTCTAACTTGGTTTATCGACTCAAGAACTCACTTTACGGTTTGAAGTAGACTCCCCAAGCTTGGTATGCTAATATCGATGATTTATTTCTTCAACTTGGTTTCAAACGTTGTGAATATGATCACAACCTCTATGTACTCCATACCAATGGATACATCTTGATTGTTGTTGTATATATAGATGACCTACTCATTATGGGAAATAATAATGATCTCATCATTATATTGAAGAAGCAACTTGGTGACTCCTTTGACATGATAGATCTTGGTACACTACAATATTTTTTGGGTCTTCAAGTATTACCACTATGCGATTCCTTTTTCATTTCTTAGTCTAAATATGTGATGGATATTTTGACATGTTTTAATATGGATGATTGCAAGCCTTGTGCTACTCCTTTTCAGTATGGAGTAAATCTTACCAAAACTTGTCAAACACCCACATTCAATGCTACACTTTATTGACAATTGGTTTGAAATATTATTTATCTTACTCATAGTCGACTTGACATTTCAATTGTTGTTAGTGTGGTGTATCCGTTTATGTGGGAGCCTAAAGAAATCCACTAGAAAGTAGTCAAACAAATTGTCTGATATCTCAAGGACCAAGGGTATTACTCATTTTGGTATCAAGTATTTTCGAAGTCCAGATTCACTCACCGACTTCACCGGCTCCGACTGGGATGGAGACATTGATTATTGAAATTCCAATTTTGTCTATTTGTTTCTATGTAACACTGGACCGTTGGTGTGGTCATGCAAGAAACAAAAGGTAGTCTCTTTATCGACTATAGAAGAAGAACATTGTGGTGTCATTCAAGTAGGTACTAAAGCAGTCTAGATTCGCCAACTTTTCGGAGAACTTGGTTTTCATGTTCAGACCTTGACTACAATCTAATATGATAATCATAGTTCCATACAATTTGTTTACAATCATATTACCCACATTAAGATGAAACATGTTGAGCTCCATGTCCACTATTTAAGACAATCAATTCATGAGAACATTGTCTCTCTTGACTATTGTAGAACATATGATCAGGTTGTTGATATCTTCACAAAACATTTAGTTGAATTTATATTTGTCAAGCTCCATATCATGCCAAGGATTCAAGAAGCTGCAATTGGGGGGGGGGTGTCATGATGACTTAATTTCACCTCCTGAATATCCAAAGATATGCATTGATGGGGAGGTGTTGCAACATCAAGCATTGATGGTTCATCACACATCTCCTAGATTCAATTGGTTAAGTGGTTGACCTACACCTAGATACAGTCGATCAAGCAATCAACCATATCTCTACATCAGTTTGTCAAGTAGTAGACCAACAGTCGAAGATAGTCAGGCGGTGGATCGACAAACCAAACAATAGACTATGATTTTTATGTATATTCGATCAGGTTGAGCATCCTTGTCGAGCCAACTCGAAAGTGTGGATTTAGCAGAGTCAACTCTAACAATCGACGGTTACATGTGGACAAAATCTTCTGGATTCTATGGAAGTTGGTTATCTCTTGAGGTTATAAACAACATACCTCTTGGGATATTATCATCATGGAAATAAAGAGATCAAGTTGATATCATATGGAGAGATCAAGGTCCAATTTGAACTATGATGTTATGATCAAAGTGTGCTTTGCTTAAGTGTTGTAACGGTGTCTTTAGACACCACCTTCTGTCTTTGATTGTTTTGTTACCTCTTCAATTATTTACAGTATTGTGTTTTATGTTTCATGTCATGTTCCACCCTATTCCCAAACACACCACACAACCGAAACATACATAGTTTCTCCTTGCATCGGAACATTCCGTTTAATTAACCGCACCACTAACTTTATGTTACTTAAAATTTGGCGTAGTGGTGCAATCATTTTAACCAAATATACCCTTGTTGTTTACAAAACCGCATCAGGAGATATATTGACTGAATTGATACAGTGGAGAATCTCATTAGACACCCTGTGACCAGTGCTCTATGTTTCATAATGCACCACTGAACAAGTGCTCCAACATCACCAAAGAACCAATGCATTATTAGTATCACATTTCATCGCATAAGTTGTGATAAAACAATTTAACATAGCAGTGCCCATAGGTCCAAAAAACACATCGTTATTGTAAAGAGAATAATACTGGGAAGAATATTTCATAATATATCAGTGTGGTGTGTCTTATTCAAAACACTGCTAAAATACATGGAAATTCCAGAATAAGCATGCATAACTAGTGCGTAAACACACATTGCGATAGGTTTTGAAAAATAAACATAGTGGTGCATATTTTGTGAGGACCCATATTTGTTGCATTATTAAAGACAACAAACCACTAAGAAACATGTCGGTGCTCTGGTTGAACTAGCACACCAATGATTTCAGTTTAACAAAGTGAAGCAGGACAAATAATGATTGACTTGGCATAGAGGGTCATCTCATTGGATGCCCCATGACTGGTTCTCTATGCAGCACAACACACTTGTGAAAACAATATATGTGATCCAATATCATGGTAGAACTAGTGTGGTAGTAGTAACGCATCACACTGCTTAAGTTGTGATAAAAAAATTTAACCTAGTGGTGCCCATAGGTCTAAGAAACGCATCGGTGTTATAAAGATCACAATACCTGCCAAAATATTTCATAATCTATCATCATGATGCATTGTATTCAATGCACCACTAAAATACGTGGTAATGCATCGATAATAAGCGTGGAGCACCGCTACATAAACTTGAACATTACACATTGTGATACGGTTTGAAAAATAAACATAGAAGTGTGTCTTTTATGAGACCCCGTCTCCGGTGAATTATTAAAGGAAATGCACCACTAAAAAACATGCTCGTGCTTTGGTATAACTTCACACTCGTGCTCTCAGTTTAACAAAGTTCTCCGGTAATTTTGCACGTCATAAATTTTAGTGTAGTGATGTGCCTTTGTTAATGAAATGAACTGGGGCAGTTAAAAGAACAACACCGAGAAAATATTGAATGGTTTGGCATGTCAGAGTGTTTCATTTGAAGCCTTGTTACTTGTGCTCTATAAAACCCAATGTATTGTCGAATGTAATGTTGGTGCTATAATATCATGGTTTCACCAGTGAATTCATGTTAACACATCACATCACTTAAGTTACTAAAATAAAATTAACCTAATGATTCCTTTAGGTACAACAAACGCACCAGTGTTGTAAAGAGCATGGAACTAGGTCAATTATTCCACAATTCCACGATGTGGTGTGTCTTATGGGATGCACCAAAAAAATACATGGTGGTACGACAAGAAATGTGGTGCAATAGTGCATTTGAGTAACAACATCGCACGACGGTGTTGTTTGTTTGAAATGAAGCACCATTGGTAATGTGTATGTTTTGTTTTAGGAGCACCAGTTACTTTTCTATATTTTTTTGCAAACAAAAAATCATTTTATATTTTTTTAAATACAAGTTATTTACATATGTGTGTGTTTTACAATTACAATTTATTTTATCTATATATATGTGTTTAACAATATTTGTATGTGAATCAGAGATGACAACAATGAGAGCATCAACAACAATAGCAGGTCAAAACATACACATTTGTACATGAGAGGAAGTCTAGGGAGAGGGAGTTGTTCGCTCACCCTAATTCACAATAGACATGTGTCATTTTGATGGATGTTTTCCTCCTCAAGTTTTATAAAGAGGATACATCCCTTAGGGGGGACTCTTTGTTGTTACAACAATTGATCCATCATTGTGATCATGATCGACATGCGTTCAGGGTCAGTCTCAATCTGTGGTATCATCCCATAGAGGAGGATGTTATTTCATCACTGGGTTGTCTTGGAGGGAAGAGGCTTTGCCCCAATTCCATGATCTATCAGATGGTACTACAAGAGAGACCTATATGGCACATGTGCAGAGATATGTTCTTCCGAAAATTCATTCCTCTTCATAATTCCACGTTCATGGTGGTCAGCTATGGGTACGTTCATTTTATAGAGAGCAGGTTAGGTTCATGTGTCTTATTCTCTCGGCACTGTCACACATTAGCTCTAGTGGGTAGTGCACTAGTTGTTCTTTGTTCAAGCATTATGTATATATTTTAATGTGGAGGCTCTGATTAATTAGGTGCTTGGATATTGTTTTGAGATAGTTTTGTTTTGCATTGGATCATTATCGCATTTTTTCAAACGGGACAATATTCTTCTCATTCACGTCATAGTTATTTACATTATTTTTTGATAGGGTTCATGCTACTCAACTATTATTACCTCGCTTTCCTTCCAGGACTATACTTGATGTGCATATGCACATGTGGGAGAAGGTGTTACCCAAGAGAGGCCAACTCGACTTTCCCTATCCTCAAGTCAATAGGGATGCGTGTGATTTTTTGGCTAGAGAGGGAAATCTTATCCCCAATATTATATAGTACTCGTATGCAGGGATGGATTGGAGAGGATTTACAAACATCCTATTTACAATAGTCGAGCTACCAAATGAGAGAGGTAATATTATCATTATGTTTTGATAAATCTATTTTCATATTTTTATGTCTTATTTAATGCACATGTAATTTGTTGTAACATTTTGTTTTAATTTTATTATTATTATCTATTATTTTGCAGATATTAACACATATGTTGGGGATGATCCTCCCCAACAGGATGAGGATATGGAGTAGATAGAGGACTATCCTGTAGTATAGAGACCCCACATGTAACATAGTCTGGATCGAAGAGTCCAGAGAGAGGTGGAAGATCACCTATGTTGTGTCATTATTGGTCAAGGAGTGGTACCCGCACCGATTAAAGACATATTACATGTACTATATATTTGTACGATATGGGAAATCCTTCCTCATGACATGGAATTGTTTATGTGTCATATTGTTAGTGTCCTCAACCTCATCGAGAGGTTGAAGGGTCCTGCTCATGATCCTACTCCATATGGCTCATCAACAAACCCATCGACATATTCTAGTCCACCACATGGTCCTCCTCCTCCTCCTCCTCCTCCTCCTCCTGCTTCTCCTCCACATGAGTAGTTTGCACCATCCACCAATCCTTCTACTTACCCTCCACATGTCCTTAAACCTGCATCCATGATTGATCCTCCTCCTCCCCCTCCACATGTGTTTGCACCATCCAAATATCCTTCTACTTATCCTCCACATGCATCACCATCCACTGATCATCCTCCTCCTCCTCCACTTGTGTCACCATCCACCAATCCTTGTTCTTCTCCTCCTCATGTGCCATCATCCACTGATCCTCATCCTCCTCCTCCTCCTTCACATGTGTCACAAGATTTTGATTATTTGGACACTATGTTCACATTGGGTATTGATACACATGTTGATCATATTGATAGAGATACATTTGATAGTGTACTTATGTCGACATTTCTTTCTGAAATTATTATTGATAGACCCTCTACCTCTAGTAGCAGAGACATTGATGCAGCTGGCTTTGGTGGTGGATCTAAATAGTAGTGGTACTGATTGACATGTCTATTGATTGTTTTATATTTGAATTGAGATGTATATATGACATGTTTATTGCATATTTTTTTGATATGTATGTTTGGCATATATATTCGTACATATATCACTCATGTATATTATGTTTTTCATATATTGTTGTGGTTGCTATTTTTTTATTTATAAAATGTATTATGAGTATGATAATGATTAACATTGTTAATGATTTCTCTATTTTTAAGTTAAATTCAAGATGTATCACTCATTTAATTTTGTACAATTTCTATATAATGTTTAACTTTGCTTTTATGAAATTGTTTAATTTGGATTGTGATTGCAAAAAATTATTACTTGTTGATTCTTGAATCCGTTAGGACCGAAACGACAACCTCATGAGGACATTAGTCCTCCTTCATTTTTAGAGAGATGGTTCTCCTCTTTGGCTAAAATATATATCTTTGAATATCTTGGATTATGGAGAGTGCTAGACAAGAAACCCCAAATATTTATTGCTTGGATTTAAATGCAAATGTATCTTCAATAACCCAATATGATATTTATGTGTAGAATTTTTTTTTATACAATAAGCAAATATTGAAGGAGGGCTTCAACATCAAAATGAAATTGTGATCAGAATCACACACAATCTTCTTAATCATAAATAAATACATCCATATCTTCTTCATGAGAAATAGGAGAGAAATGATTTGATCATCTCAAAGAATTTTAACAAAGTACTACAATTAGTAATAAAAGAGAAATTGATAGGTCAACCTAAAATATCTCATACTTAAAACTCAAAGTTACAAGATACAGTCAAGATCAACCCTGAAATAATTCTTTGTGGAATTTTATTAATGAAAGATGTTTTTCATTACAAAATATTTAGCAGCCATGTATGTGGCTACAAACACTCCATGATCATATAAGAAAATATCTTATAAGAATATAATAAGAACACTCAACAACCCAGCCGTGTGCCCGACTCTGAGATTCAAGCATAAAACTATGAGAAGTGGTGTACAAGAATAGAAAGAATGGAGAAGATGGAGATTTCTTTCTTTTGATCATAATTTTGATTGTGTATCCATGGTTCTATCTTCTTCTTCCTTTGATATTTTTCCATGCCTCTTTGACAATACTGATTCTTGGACCATTTGATGAAGCCTCTCTTCTCTTTTTAAGAAGAGATTTTCTAACTACTTGAGTAGATAGGGTTTATCCCTTCTAGAAATTCATGTACAAGTTTATTCTTGAAAATTTTCCTTTAATTAATTCCTCATTAATAAATTCACATCATTAATACAAGTATATTGAAAGTGGGTCCCTCTCCTTTTTTTAATAAAAGTTTTAATTAAACCTATATTTTTTGAAATTTAATTAATTTCCCTTTAAAAGAGGATGACTTTGTTTTAATTATATGGGAAGTAAAATAAAATGCTTATCCATTAAAATCATTTCATATGTGATATTCATTGTCTTATCTTTCCAACGATATAATTTTTTTCCAAATCCGTTGCCTAGATCTCAAGATATGAGCTCGTGAAGTTGAGTTGTCACACAGGCCCATTAAAAAATGCAGTTGACTGATATTTTAATTTCTGAGAAAAATGTATCAGCTTTCAACATTTGAAACCTATACCACCATTTTCTACATCAAAATATATTTCCAATGGTATAATGTTTTCTACAAATGGAGGTCGGGAACTCAAGATATAGCCTTTGCAAAATCATGACTCAGCTACCATCAATCAAGTTTGATTGGTAAATGTGGACCCTTTATTTAATTTCGATCTCCTTTGTTGAATTTTGACTTTTATTTATTATTCTTATCCCACATGTACGCAAATATGAGTCTTAGTGGTATATAATGTTAAGTTTAACATACACTTGATAAGAAATAAAAAAGAGAGGAGACTATGGAGCATGGAGGATTCAACCCTTGGAAAATTGTTGAATATAATAATATTTGTGCATGCCCAGTCAACCACCAGTATGCCCAGTCAGCAATGATGAGTCACCCAACCAAATGTTGTCACATGTCATCACTCGATAGGCCAACAATCTACCAATAATAATCCACCATATGTCATCCAATAAAATCACACCATGTGTCACTTTTTGTATGTTGCCACGTGTCTCCATTAATTAGTTGTCATGTGGTACCATCCATTTAACTGCCATGTGGATATATCTCATTGGTTAATAAAGTTCTATCACCAACCCATGAACCCGGTGAGGGTAGCAGAGATAAAACATACTCTTAGGCGGTAAGCCATAGTAAATAAGACTAAGTCTGGAAAGTATATAATGGGTCACGTGAAAGGAATTACGTGAAATTTGGGAAAGGAAAAAGGGAAAAGGAAAGAAATGGAAAAATGGGATAATGAAAATGGAAAGGAAAATAAAAAAGAAATGGGAAAATAAAGAAAAGGGAAATGAATGTGAACCTGGAAAGGAATAAGGAAAAATGGCTAAGTGTGGAAAATGGTAAGGGGAATATGAAAGTAATGAGACAATGGGAAAAATGACTAAGTATAAAATGAGAAAATGAATAGAGGTGAAGGGAAAAGAGGGGAGAGAACATGTCACTTACAACATTTTTCATATTTCTTCTTGTAATACCTCCATTGGACTTTGATTTTGATTCCGCTAAATGCATGGCGAAGTTGATAATAGTTCAAAACTCTTCATATAGGTGACCAAATTTTGGTCAACATTACCAGTAATTCCATATAATATTTAACTCTTCTTCAAGGTGAATTGTTTAAATATGATGAGTGAAATGATTGTGATTTGAATAATTATGTATTTTTCATATGTTATAATAATAACATTATAATATAATTATTCAATAATAATAATGATGGTGATGTAATAATAATGTTGTTTTTTTAATTTTTATTATTCAAAAATTACAAGACAAAGTTATAATATTATTGTTTACTAAAATTACAATTATTATATTTTATTAATATTTCATTTTCCAAAGAATTTATTAATTTATATTATCTAAATATTATAATATATGAAATGTATTTAATTCAATTTAAAATACTAAATACAAAGAATAATAATACATTTTGATCTATACACTTTCCATGAAATGGTTTCACAATTTTTTACTCTAATACTAACTTTATGAATTTTCATTAAAAAAGAATATCACCAAACATTTTATAATTAGTATTTTTAAAATTAGTAAAATTGACAAAGATTTTTGTATTTTTAGATAAGTGTAGATCATTATAAGGCTCTATAAAAAAATTCTTTTAGAATTTCCATGTCCTTCCTATATTGACACTCATTTCAAGGAGAATGT
>SNQJ01S0031349.1:17089-53389 GCA_010110895.2 Picea sitchensis
AAGGATAAATATATTTTCTCTTTTATTTATCATCGACAAGATGAGTCTTGGGTTTATCAGATTGTTGATTATTATTTTTATCCTCTTTATTCTTACCCTTCCCTTTATTTTTATTTTGATTTTTACCGGTAGGTGTAGACTGAACCGTATTGAACTCAAATATTTTACTGGGAGAGGGAGTCAGAGGAGTAGCATTTTGTACATTAGCAGTAGTAGATTTGGGATTGGAATGACTAGCTTGTTTAGACTGAGTCTCAACGTGAAAAGTGACAATCACACCATCAACAACATGAGAAGCTACTAGAGGCATTGGGGTTGGATTTGTAGATGGGCGAGGAGAATCAAGGATCAAGTCATATAACATGCTCGTTTGTGAATAAACGAGATCCAAGTATTGAGCATGACTAATCACCTGCTCTTCAGTAATGACACCTCCCATGGAAACATCACGGGCTATAGGACTGATGAGTGATTTGGTAAACCACTCATCCAATAATTGATCAGGAAGAGGGACTTTGATTAATCGTGTTCTCCTCCTCCACTGGTGAATATGATCAGAAATGTGAGTAGAAGAGGATTGTTTAAATGAACTCAAAATTCCAGTTCTTGTCTCATATTGTATCGGTAATTGGTAATGTGTCAAAAAGGCCATAACTAAGGTGTTGAAATCATTGAAGAATCCTCATGGAAATTCGATATACCATTTGTCTATCGAACCCGTAAGAGTTCATTGGAAAAGAAGTAACTAAATGGAGTCATCCATCAAGGAGTTGGATGAACACCAAAGATGGAATGCCATGATGTGATTATTTGGGTCTTCTCCCAATCGACCATCAAACTTAGGAATGTTTGATGGTAATTTGGCAGGTATGACCGACCAATAAGGAGAATGCAAAATATGATTATTCAAAATCCTACATAAATCCGGTAAATCCAAAGTAGCTAGAAACGACAACTATCTGTTCACTTGAGGAAACTGGTAATTTTGAGGAGGCAAGCCCTTAGGTCTACCAGTAGGACCATAAGAAGTATGCAAATAGTTAGAGGGTCATGTCTGTTAGCACTCTGTAATTTCTTGGGCTGAGGAAGAAATTGACAGAGGTAACTATAAAACCACTTTTGAAGTTGGGATCTAGCCCTGCTAGCTTCAAAGAGGGATTTAGATTTGTTTGAGTTTAGAATGTTAGGCTAGTTATGATAGTTCAGTGTTTGATTTTTGAATTATTGGTTTGGAATAAGCAAGGGAAGGCCATTGGGCAATGGAGTCAACTTTTGAGATAGATCTAAAATATTAACACAACAATGTATTTATGAGGGAACAGAGGCAAAATAAGCACAATTTCCAGAAGTAGACAACATTCAAATGATGGCATGACATAAATAAGAAAATCCCATTACATATGAGAGAATCTAGGATGAATTCTCAAATGTAACTTTAGAAGAAAAAAGATATAGATTCATTAACATAGCAACATATACAAATGAATTCTGAACATGAAGTCTTTAACACAAATACAAGTATTCACTGCATGAATGGAGCATCAGATAAGATGAATTCCAAACATATACTCCCAGTCACATACCGGGAAAAAATAATCATTAATTAAGATGAGTGTTATAGAGGGAAAACTCACTGAAAATAAGCACCGTGATGAATCTCTGCTATAAAAAACAGTCTATGTTATTAAAATTACTAAAAACTTACATAACCTTCAAATACACAGGCAGGTCATACTCCCACCATTCCAACCCATTGTTTACATCAAAATGCCTCCAAATATATAAGATCCCATCACCACAATAGGCTACCATGATTTCAGTTACTGCTGCCTATAATCATGGATTTGGTTACATTAATGGAGAACAATTCCCCAACAACTTTACTAAAAATAGTAAATCCGATTTGACATAAGATCATAGATATGGAGAAAAATTAGAATATGAGGTTGGGTTTAGTTTTCAGGTACATCTGGAAACCAATTTGATGGGATTTGTTGATGATCTGTTTCTCCAATGTCTGCTCTTTGTTCGGTCATTTTGAATTCTTCGCCTCCCAAAATTCTGAAAAATGGGGTCCAAGGAAGTCTTCGATTCTCCCACTCTGAGATGGCTATGTAAAATATGGGGGATATTTTTGTATATCATCTTGTTCTGAGAAAAAAATTATCTCGGGTTTTTGAAATTCATCTCTAGCTGTCCGAGATCTGGGTTTGAAAAAGATGTCTCAAACAAGAAAATCCTGAATCCCGAAAAATAGGGCTCAAATATTCTCTCGATTCTCCCAATATGTAACAAATATGATAAATCAGGGAGAGGTTATTTTTATTTGTCCCGTGATGAGAAAAAACCTCTTTCGGTTTCTCAAAATCCCACCTGGTTTGCCAATAAATTGCGTCGGAAAATGACTGGTTGAAATGGGTAAAAAACGGTTTTTGAATTGGGGAAAGTGGTTTTCGGAGAGGGAAAGGTGGTTTTCGGGGGGGGGGGGGGGTTCGAAATAATAATATGACCATTGATTGATTTGTTATTTGTTTGGATGGGACATGTGAGGTACGAGACTTAGGATATAGTTAATATTAGTTTGTTTTATTTTTATTGTTTTGTTTTTTTTGTTTTATTTATAATGTTTCGTTTTTGTTTAACGCGTTTTGTCTTTTCTTTGTTTTTGATTGTTTTATGGTTTGTTTCTTGTTTTATTTTTAATGTTTTAATCTTTATTGTTTTCAATTGTTTTTTAATTTTTTTATTCTTTTATTTTTAATTTAATTATTTAATTTTGTTTTCATTTTGATTTTTTATTTGTTTTGTTTTTATTTATTTATTTTTATTTGTTTTATTTGTTTTAATAATAGTTATTTTTAATTTTTAATTTTTATAATGTTTTGTATTAAACTAATGTTTATTTAATTTTTAATTTTTAATATTTTAATAATTATTAATTACTTATTCAAAATTGATTATTTATTTATTAAAATTAATTATTTATTTATTAAAAATAATTATTTTAATTTATTATTAAAACTATTACTTTTTACCCTAATCTAATTACTAACCTTCTAATCTAATTTACTAATTATTAATCTTTAACAATATTAACGTAACGAATTAATCTTTATTATTAATAATCCTAGGTTATCTAATGACGTATTAAACTAGTTATTTTTGTTAGTTTAACCCTAGTTACATAACATCATTTCATGCAGGGATGAAACTAGCGGGGTCAAATATGAAGTGGATGGTGTAATGGGATGAATGTTGGATGAGATGTTGCCCATAAGATGAATGGAAAGGGGAGTGAGTGGCGCAAAAATGAATAAAGGATTGGGTAAAATGGATGGCAGGAGAGGCAAAATTATCTGAGGAAACCAGGCAAGCCAGGAGCTTTCGTCATGAGAGCAGCAACAGATAGAAACTGAATAATCTGATTTCCTATAATTTATAGGACCCTAACACTGCCAAATTTGGGTGTGAAGGGTTTTGAGTCAAGTAGCCAACATGTGTTGGTTGATTGGGTATGATACCTTGGAAAGGACCATTAGAATGAAAATCTTGACCCCAGGTAGGTTTTACAGAGCCTGGATATGGTTTCCCGGGATTAGGGGGTACACAAGAATTTACTTGAGTACTTTTCCCCCCAGGCGATTGTTGATTGCCTTGGAAAGAAAAATTCCAAGGTTGAGATTGTAATCCAGATATATATTACCTGTACAYTGGGTTATGACCCCAAACTTGGGGTTTCCCCCCAACTTGAGGTTTCCCCCCAACTTGGGGTTGCCCCCTAACTTAAGGTTGGCCTCCAACATGAATTTGAAAACCAGAAGTGGCAGAATGACTTATCCCTCCAAGTTGATTGGAGCAACTTTGGCTAGGACGATTAGATCCTCTAGGTGGAGGTGGAGGAGTGGTGCTAGGCCCTTTGGAGTGAACCTAGGTAGGTGTGGGAACAAAACCACTAGCAACATTATACCTAGGTGGAACAAAAAGATTAGGTCCTCCATATGGACTACGGGCATGATTAGAAATAGAAGTATTAAGAGCGTTATACCTAGGTGGAAGTGATGGATTTGATATAGGGGGAAGTGGTGTTCCAATAGGATCTTGAGTGATTACCGGACTTCTGGCAGAAACATGTGTAACTTGTGGGACCGTGGTAGAACTAATGAGTTGGAGAGGAAGGATTGTACGAGAACCAACCAAAAACTGGTCTGAAAGCGTAACAACATTAATTGTCATGCCAATAAAATGATCTAAAGTTACTGTATAAGTAGTGTAAGTAACGAGTGTATGTGACGACATAGGTTGATTTTGGCTCATTCCTAGTTTGTCAAAAATATTGTGTCCCGAGGACTCAGGAGGTCCTCTAAAAAGAACAGACATGGTCTGAGCTAGGATTAAAAATTACAACAATATGAACCAGAGTTATAAACGATTCACTCTGAAAGGGTGGATCATCTACACCAGACTCTGTATAAGTTCTAGTAGGTATTCTAGTATAATCTTCAACAACAATGTCTCCCGAAGAATTTAATCAGAGAAAAAGTGGATCTTGTATAACATTCAATAACAGATTTATAGGAAGTGTTGATTCCTCCAATGGAGTAAAACTTCCAATCTCATAGGACACGTCATTATTGACTGCTCCTTCAAGAGAGTCCCCCTCTGGTGAGTTAGGAAGCAAAGGAGCATATTCTTTCGGCTCTTCTGGAGGTAACCCTTGCATCCCACGTGAATGGCGAGGGTCGGTGTTGGCCACACCGAATAAAGAATGAAAGAAATACATGGCCAACTAGAGAAACAAAAAACACTCACTAATAAAATATAGATATCAAGAATGCAAAAAAACCTTCTTATTTCAAAATCACTAGTTGGTGATGAAATCCAACGTCGCAAGATCAAGACAAGAAGGGGCTAGGATAAAGTGGGTGGAAAAGTTACGTTGACGACTTGCTCAACAGACTTAGACCCTGGTGCAAGCTCCCACACATAATCATGGGTATACCCTCCAAGGAGCCTGAGTGGTTTTGGCCAACGTCGATTCCAGGTACCGTGAAGACTTTCCCCTCCACAGTCACCTCATGTAAATACTCTAAAGAGATAGGCCACTAAGGTTACCGATTACAACAATGATTCCCGGGGAAGTAGTCGATAGTCCGATCCACACGCAAGGGCAGGGTATCTAAGCCCAAAATCGCCTTGAGAAGGTCCGCACAAGATTTTCTTCTTAAGTGACCCCTAATAATACGTGCAATCTTTACACTAAGATCAACAAAGAAAGGTGAGTAACTTTGTCGGCCCTAATGCGACATCGTGATTGACCTTTATGTTAGAAGGGTTTCCCAGGACAAAATGTAGCAAGCAGATTTAACTCTCTCTATCACAAGATACGATTGTGTGCTTTGAAGCTTTGGAGAGTGTGCCTCACAACCTATTCCAAAGCACTATCCTAGATAATGTTGGTGTATAAAAGTTCTAGAAAATAAAAGTTGCTAGATAGATTTTAAAATTACAATGAATTTTAATGGTTGTTGCTTACTCAAAAAGGGAAACGGAGATGAAACTGATGAAGTATTTGACCTTGACCCAATAAAATAAAAAAATAGATGAGATGCAACCTTTTAGTTCGATGAACTTTAATTACATAAGGGAGAAGGTTTATTTTTCCAGAATACAACAACTTACAAAACACAATTTCTTTAATCTTTGAATGACATTGATTCCAAACAATCAAAGCTACTAAATTTTCCGATTTTCTCTTTTTCAACAAATATTTGAGTGTACAAATTTACTGTAAAGACTACTAATAGAAGAAAAGAATTCAATCCATTCCTTTTCAAATAAAAATAGATATCTAATTTAAAAAGAAAGAGTTGTCCAAGAAAATCAATGCACTCACAACACTATTTCCCAAACTAAACTCACAATGCAAGCAAAAAATGAAAAGTAAGAAAAATTGTTTGTCTAATGAAATCAAACATCGTTTTCCAATCAACAATAATCCAAAACTCAGAAAAGATCAATAACAACTCATCTAGAAAGCACTCAGGTATGAAGCCTTGAGATTATACCCTTGCAACAAGAAGTCAAAGACAAAACTATGAAGCTTATGAAAAATACTCTCAACACTTGAGAAACAATCAAATTCAAGCTAAATATGCAAACCAGGCTACAAATAATCATTCACCAGGACTAAAAATTCACCCCAAGAAGTAATGACAAATCTGGGCAAAGAGAAAAAGTAAGTTGTCACTCCAAAAAAATTCTACAGGAATTGTCAAAGGCTACAGAAGAGCACAGTGTGACGATCAAGGATTGTCGCAGGCAAAGAGAAAAACATAGTGCGACGTCGTCTCTCTGGTTCACATAAGTAGGGTGCGACGATAACTGAACATAAGAAAAAATTGAAAAGAGGACAAATTTTCTCAATGAACTTTCAGGACCAGGGAGTCAATATGGATTACCCAAAGACTCAAAGAATGAAATTAACCAAAAGCAGGCAAGATAAAAGAAAAAAATGGAAGCAAAAGACAAAAGAGGTCATTCCCCAGTATGGTTGCCAATTTTGTTATCAGACTAATTGGTAAGTGCAGACACAAACTAATCTCCCTAACTTCAACAAGAAGCTAGAACAAAACATGGATGAATATAAGTTTCTCCTTAGATTTCACTGTAATGTAAACTAGTTCAAAGAGGGACAAATGGCATACCATTTAAATGACGTTTGATCCTCGCTAGTGTCCACCTTGTTTCTCCATATTTGGATTTGTGGGATGGGGAACCTGTTAAGAAGCACAAACCAACAAAGAGAGAGAACAACGATATATATAATCCAATAAAATCTATGTATAAGATCGATGAGTTATACAATAAAAGTAGAGACACCTTTATAGGGAAGAAATGTATTACTTCATTATATATAATAAAAGTGGAGAATACAACCCATGCCTTGATGTTGCAAGGTCCCTTCCAATGACCCTTTTCTTCAACACACATACATTTTCTCCAATGCTTTGATGAAGATGATTCACAACCTGACTTGAAAATCTAAAGCAAAGCTATCACATTTATACTCTTCAACATAATTCTTCATGCATAAGCAAGCCTAGCCTTTCCCATGAGAGATCCCTCTTTATATAGGGTGAAAGAAGGATGTATGGGGAGATTAGGATGATCCCACTAAATCAGAGAAGCAAGTAAGATCCAAACCTATCGGAGGCCACCTCATCTTCTAGAATATTCCCTTCTAGAACTTTCACAAATTTCACCTTTTTCTCTTGTTTAAGCATTGTCGCACCCTATGCACAAGCAGCCTGAGGTGACATCGCAGTCCAGTTTTTGTGTAGAATGCGACGATCAAGAATTGTCCCACCCCGAGAAATTAGTAGGGTGAAACGATCTCCTTTGATATGGTTTTTAAGAAAATAAAGATGATTCACTTCTTCATGGAGAAATTATCATTTTAGTAACTTCAGGAACACAGAAGTGAGTTATGCACATATCGTCAGTTGATCACAGAGGAAACCAAAATAATTTGTCACATTGTCCCATAATGCAGAAGTATCATACAATACCCAAGAGTTCATATTGAAATTTTTGAAAGTCAGTGGGCCATGATGATAAAGATTGTAGGACAATGGAGTTGATGAGGGAACGAACTTCAGATACCTATAGGGTACGGGAAGAAATGATGATAGGGAAAACTACACCTCAGTTTAACCAGGTACCACCTCCATAAAAAATTGCACAACAATGATATAACACTACACAACCACAATACAACAATGCACAGCCACAGTATAACCCCGTGCAGTATAATCAAGGGCCTTAGTACAACACACCGCGAGGAGATCGAATTGGATACAGAGGTGGAGGATGAGGTAGAGGAGGATTTGGAAGAGGTAGAGGTCCAGTAGTGCGCCACAACTACCAATATCTAGGACATTATGCAAGGGAATTTCCACTTCCACCAGCGACATGTATGCATTGTCGCGCAACAGACCATGACATAGAAGACTGTCCAACACTTCTGGGAAAAAATCAAGAAAAGAGAAACCAAAATAGCCAGGATGTTTAGTGGATCTCTGCAAAATCTAGGGATGATGGAATAAATATCAACATAGTCACATGAGAAGGTGATAAGATAAGAACTGACGCAGTGAGACAAGATCCAACACAACACCAATGGGTGAAGAAAAATACTGAAACAAAAAAGAAGTTAGATGTGCAGAAAGAAAATGAGACATTCAAGGAGGCCAGGTAGGAGTTCCTAAAACAAGATGCTACATCTACATCAGATGCGTAGCATACTCAAAACATACTAATGTACGATATGCCTTCATCAATGGACCACACCAATGAAGCACACCCTTTAGGGCAAGTAATTACCATAAAGACTTTTATGCAATCCCGTGTTAAACTACTGAATGATCCATCATCTGTTAAAGTTTTGAAAAATATGTTAAAAATATGTAACACAAAGGTAGAGGGGAAGTTAGAGAAGAAACCAGTAAATCACCTCCATACAAGAAGGAGGAAAAGCAGAGAATTCAGATTGAATGCCAACATTGGAGATTTCAATATGGGGATGATCCAGATTATTTTTGACACGAAATGAGAGCGGAGATATAATAAAGAAATGTACAGAGATAACTCATATATCCAATAATATAATAGAAATGTATCAGAGATGCAACCATAAACACAGAGACACATTAATACACAGTTTTTTATTATTGAGTGAAAATGTACAAAGACTGTAAAAATAAAGAGTGAAAGACTCGCTAGAATGGTGACAACTTATCTCTGAGAAGAGATGTGTCCGCTACTCACATTCGCAAGAATATGATTTTACAATGAGGCTCCAAAGGAATTTTTATCATAAACAGAATAAAAAACCCTAACCCTGGAAGATGAAAAGCCAACAGTTTTGTGGACCCCATTTTGGGTATTTTGGTGTATCAACTTCCCAGAGGCGTAACTTTGGCATACGATCTCCTTTTGGGGTGCACGATAGCTCGTTGGAAAGGTATCGTCGAGGATATTTATGTTGGGGGATTGATATGAGCCTTTGCCTAACTTTGAGAAGATCTATCCTGAAAAAACATCATTTAGGCCCTAAAAATGGCCCCAGAAGTTAAAAACTGCAAAAAATAGTAAATTACCAAAATTGTCAGAAAACTGTTTTGAGCCAGTTGGAAAAGGTGGCTGGCCACCGATATCCACCTGGATGAATCCTCCCTCTTTAGGAAGAAATTGTCTCCATTACGTTGAGTGCTTGGGGGAGAGGGAAAAAACATTTGTTGAATCTGCATATTGATGAGCTGCTTGCCTTGCTGGAGAAGTTGCGTTGCTTAGCTTGTTGAAGGCTCAATCACGAACCTGTGGTTGGAAGGGTTGGAAATTTTTGACCAATATGGATAAATGAGATTCCTTTGTGTAGAAGGAATATTTACGCTTTCCTGCATTCTTGTCGACCTGATTCTGTTGAATAGAAGGTGCTTGGGTTGAGGCTGTAGTGGTTGCAGTATCCTTCTGTTCACATTTTGAAAAGATTGTGAATAAGCTGAATTTTGTAGTATGAGATACTAACTTACGACATTGTTTAGGTGGGAAAATAGTTGGAACTACCTATGGTATCCTATAGAGATGACCCCCTAGATTAACAATGACACTACGGGGTCAAGAATCATAGATAACATGGTGCTTCCACATATATGGCTGGCCCAAGAGAACATCACCTACATCCAGTGGGGAAACATCACATAATACCTCATCCTTGAAGGGTTGGATGTCGTATGAGAATCAAAACTGTTGGATGACACGAAGATCTCATCCCTGATGAACCTACCCGATGTTGTATGGTTGTGGGTGTGGTGTTGTCGACAATCCCAACTGTTTGATGACCTCTGCTGAGATGAGGTTCTTCTGTCTTCCACTATCAATAATAAAATGCAGTGAGGTCCCCTTCACCCACATATGTGAATGAAAAAGGTGATCCCCCTCTTTAGGATCTGTGGGTTCTTCTGGTTGAATTGTTGCGGTCGCGACAATAGCAATGGGGTCTGCGTCGATGATCTATATTCTATCAATATTTTTTGAATTAGATTATGAATTAGGTTTTGGCTCCTTGTATTTGATATTGACCACCAATGACTTTTTTGAGTGACATTCATCGGTGTTGTGCCAGGGGATTTTGTGGAAATCACACCATTTTTCGATGTCCTTTTTCGTCTTTCCGTGACCCTTATTTTCCTGTGGCTTGGACTAGTTTTCAGGAGACTGTTTGTTAGGACCATGTTTTTCATACTTTGGTTGTTGCAGATTTGCAGACCCGAAATCCCGTTTGTTCTGGTGCTTAAATTTTTGCTCGATTTTAAGAGCATATCGATAAGCAACACCGAGTGATGAGATGTCCAGAAAATCCATTTCAGTTTGGATGTATCTGTGTAGAGCCCCAAGGTATTTCATAACCAAATTTCGTTCGGAGTCTTTGATACCTATATTCGTGCGCAAGGTATGGAAGGAATTGGTGAACTCAAGAACTCCTTGGCCCCTCTCTTGCCACAGTGTAGTCCATCTAATGTACTGGTCCTCATAGTTTCCAATAGGATAATACTTTTCCTTTACCACATCCACAAAACAATTCCAAGTGGGTTCTACCCCATATATTCCAGACTCCTCTGTGGAAATTTTCTCTGAGTAATTTTCCCACCAATGTTTGACATGGGGGAGAGCCTTAAGGAGTGCGAAGGTGATCTTTTCCTTGTCGGAGAAATTATGAACAAAGAAATAACCTTCTAGCAGATTTAACCATTTTTCTAAGGCATCTGCATTTATCATTCCTTCAAATATGGGAATATCAAAATTAAATTGTACCTTGAAAAGTGAGGTACCTCCAAAGTGGCCGCATGATAAATACGTGCCTGTTGTTATCGATAGGCATTGAAGGATGTGGGAAAAATTCTCCATCATTTTGTCCCTCTATCGCGTGAGAGCTTGCTCAAACAACAGATTAATAGAATCGTCTGCTTTGTCATTTTTATTTTCTTCTTCCATGGAGGGTTTCTTGGGTGTGCGAGGGAGATTGTATTCAAGAGAGAAAATATCGAGAGCCAACTTTCTATACTTGGACCTCGTCGGGGACATGCACTGAAAAACAATCAAGATGAGTCTGCTATGATACTACTGATCCGAATTATTTTCGGCATGAAATGAGAGAAGAGATATAATAAATAAATGTACAGAGATAGATCAGATATCCAATAATATAACAAAAATGTATCAGAGATGCAACCATAAACACAGATATACAGTAATACACAATTTTCTATTAATGAGCAAAAACGTATAAAGACTGTAAAAATACAGAGTGAAAGACTCGCTAGAATGGTGGCAGCTTATCTATGAGAAGATATGTGTCCTCTACTAACATTCACAATAAGATGATTTTAAAATGAGGCTCCAAAGGCATTTTTATCATAAATAAAATCCAAAACACTAACCCCGGAAGATGAAAATCCAACAATTTTCTGGACCCCATTTTGGGTAGTTTGGTGTATCAACTTCCTGGGGGTGTAACTTTGACATATGATCTCTGTTTGGGGCACACGATATCTCATTGGAAAGGTATCGTCAAGGATATTCCATTTTGGGGAAAAATAATATCCTTTGATGATATTTGAGAAGATAGATTTCGAAAAACCTTCATTTAGGCCCTCAAAATGGCCCTAGAAGTTAAAAACTGCTAAAAATAATAAATTACCAAAATTGCTAGAAAATTGTTTTGAGCCAGTTGGAAAAGGTGGGTGGCCATCAATATCCACTTGGATTAATCCTCCCTCCTTTGGAAGCAATGGTATCCATTGTGTTGAGTTTCTGGGGAGAGGGAAAAGCGTTTGTTGAATCTGCATCTTGACGAGTTGCTTGCCTTGTTGGAGAAGTTGCACTTCTTATCTTGTTGAAGGTTGTCACGAACCTGTAGCTGGAAGGGTTGGACCATTTTTACCAGTCTGACTACATGATATTCCTGTGTGCAGAAGGAATCTTTGTGCTTTGCTTCATTCTTGTCGACCTGCTTCTGTTGAATAGAAGGTTCTTGGGCCAAGGATGTAGTGGTTGCAATATCCTTATGTTCACCTTTTGAACATATTGTGAATACGCTGAATTTTTTAGTATGAGATACTACCTTGTGACATTGTTTAGGTGGGACAGTAGTTGGAAATACCTCTCGTATCCTATAGAGATGACCCCCGAGAGTAACAATGACACTACGGGGTCGATACTCATAGATAACATGGCGCTTCAACATATATGACTAGCCTAAGAGAACATCACATACATCCAGCGAGGAAACATCACATAATACCTCATCCTTGAAGGGTTGGATGCCCCATGACAATCGAAACTGCTAGCTGACATGAAGATCTCATCACTGGAGAAGCCACCCGATGTTGTATGGTTGCGGGTGTGGTGTTGTCGACAATACCAACCGTTTGAAAACCTCTATTGAGATGAGGTTATTCTAGCCTCCGCTATCAACAATAAAATGCAGCGGGGTCCCCTTCACCCACATTTGTGAATGAAAAAGGTGCCCCCCCTCTTCAAGATATATAGGTTCTTCTGGTTGAATTAATGTGGTTGCGACAATAGCAGTGGGGTCTACGTCGATGATCTGTCTTCTATCAATATTTTGAGTGACATTCATCGGTGTTGTGCCAGGGGATTTTGTGGAAATCACACCATTTTTCGTTGTCCTTCTTCGTCTTTCCCTGACCCTTCTTTTCCTGTGGCTTAGATTGATTTTCAGAAGACTGTTTGTTAGGGCCATATTTATCATACATTGGTTGTGGATTTTCAGACCCAAACTCCCATTTGTTCTGGTGCTTAAATTTCTTCTCAATTTTAACAACATATCGATAATCAACACCGAATGATGAGATGTCTAGAAAATCCATTTCAGTTTGGATGTATCTGTGTAGAGCCCCATGGTATTTCATAACCAAATGTTGTTCGAAGTATTTGATACCTATATTAGTGTGCAAGGTATGGTAGGAATTTGTGAAATCCAAAACTTCTTGGCCCCTCTCTTGCCTTAGTGTGGTCCATCTCATGTACTAGTACTCAGTTTCCAACAGGATAATACTGTTCCTTTACCACATCCACAAAAATATCCAAAGTGGGTTTAGCCCCATATATTCCAGACTCCTATGTGGAACTTTTCTCCCAGTAAGTTTCCCACCAATGTTTGATATGGGGGAGAACCTTAAGGAGTGCAAAGGTGATCTTTTCCCTATCGGAGAAATTATGAATAAAGAAATAACCTTCTAGCAGATTTAACCATTTTTTTAAGGCATCTGCATCTATCTGTCCTTCAAATATGGGAATATCAAAATTAACTTGTACCTTGAAAGGAGAGGTGACTCCAAAGTGGCCACTTGATGAATATGAATATGCACCTGTTGTTATCGAAAAACATTGAAGGATGTGGGAAAATTTCTCCATCATTTCGTCCCTCTGTCGCATGAGAGCTTGCTCAAGCAACAAATTAATAAAATCTTGTTCTCTGTCGTTTTTCTTTTCTTATGCCATGGAGGTTTTCTTGGGTGTGTGAGAGAGATTGTATTCAAGAGAGACAATATCGAGACCCAAATTGCTATACTCGAACCTCGTTGGGGACATGCACTGAAAAATGATCAAGAGCAGTCTTCTCTGATACCACTGCTCTGGATTATTTTCGGCATGAAATGAGAGAGGAGATATAATAAAAAAATGTACATAGATAACTTGGATATCCAATAATATAAAAAAAATGTACGAGGGATTCAAACATAAACACATAGATACATAAATACACAATTTTCTATTAATGAGAGAAAACGTACAAAGACTGTAAAAATACAGAGTGAAAGACTCGCTAGAATGGTGACAACTTATCTCTGAGAAGAGATGTGTCCGCTACTCACATTCACAAGAATATTATTTTACAATGAGACTCCAAAGAAATTTTTATCATAAATAAAATACAAAACCCTAACCCCGGAAGATGAAAAGCCAACAATTTTGTGGACCCCGTTTTGGGTAGTTTGGTGTATCAACTTCCCTGGGACGTAACTTTGACATACGATCTTTGTTTGGGGCGCACGATAGCTTGTTGGAAAGGTATCATCGAGGAGATTAATTTTGGGTGCTAAATTAGAGCCTTCAACTATCATTGAGAATATTTAACTGGAAAAACCTTCATTTAGGCCCTTAAAATGGATCCAGAATTTAAAAACTGTTAAACATAGTAAATTACCAAAATTGCCAGAAAATTATTTTGAGCCAGTTGGAAAAGGTGGGTGGCCACCGATATCCACCTGGATCAATCCTCCCTCCTTAGGAATCAATGGTCTCTATTTATTTGAGTGCCCCAGGGAGACGGAAAATCATTTGTTGAATCTGCATCTTGATGAGTTGCTTGCCTTGTTGGAGAAGTTGCGCTACTTAGCTTGTTGAAGGTTGTCACGAACCTGTGGATGGAAGGGTTGGAACTTTTTGACTAGTTTGGATACATGATATTCCTATGTTTAGAAGGAAGCTTTGTGCTTTGTTGCATTCTTGTTGACCTGCTTCTGTTGAATAGAAGGTGCTTGGGCCGAGGCTGTAGTGGTTGCAGTATCCTTCTGTTCACCTTTTGAACATATTGTGAATACGATGAATTTTGTAGTATGAGATAATACCTTATAACATTGTTTAGTTGGGATATTAGTTGGAACTACCTATGGTATCCTGTAGAGATGACCCCCTAGAGTAAAAATAACACTACGGGGTCGAGACTCATAGATAGCATGATGCTTCCACATATCTGGTTGGCCCAAGAGAACATAACATACATCCAGCGGGGAAACATTAGATAATACCTCATCCTTGAAGGGTTGGATGTCTTATGACAATATACACTACTGGTTGACAGCGTATCTCTCCACCTCACCGGTTGACATGAAGATCTAGATCCCTGGTGAAGCCACTTAATGTTGTATGGTTTTAGGATGTGGTGTTGTCAACAATCCAAGCTGATTTTGATGACCTCTGCTAAGATAAGGTTCTTGACTTCTCATCAAAAGAAAATAAATCTATGAGCAGGGTCCCTTCACCCACATATGTCAATGAAAATGATGCTCTCCCTCTTCAAGATCATTGGGTTCTTACAGTTCTGAATTGTTGTGGTCAATGATAGCGGTGGGAGTCTCGTCAATGATATATCTTCTATCATTATTTTCAGAATCAGATTCCTGAATCGGGGTTTGGCTCCTTGCCTTTGATATTGGCCACCAATGACTGTTTTTGGGCGACATTCATAGGTGTTTTGCTAGAATTATTTTATTGAAGTACACCATTTTCCGGTTTCCTACTTCATCTTTCATGACCCTTCTTTTCCCATGGCTTGGACTAGTTTCCAGGATGTTGTTTGTTAGGGATATCTTTATCATAATTTAGTTGTTGCATATTTGCGGACCAAACTCTCATTTTTCTAGTGCTTAAATTTCTACTTTCCTTTAACAACAGCATGCTCGATAAAACATCCCGGTGATGATATGTCTAGAAAATCCATTCAGTTTGGATGTATCGTGTAGATCCCCATGGTATTCGAGAAACAAATTTAAGTTCGAAGTCTTTGATGCCTAGCTTGGTGCACAAGGTATGGAAGGAATTGGTGAACTCTGAAACTTCTTGTCCCCTCTCTTACCATGGTGTGGTCCATATCATATCTTGGTCCTCATAGTTTCCAATAGGATAAAACGGTTCCTTCACCACATCCACAAAAAATCCCAAGTGGGTTCGGCCCATATATTCCAGGACTCCTTTGTGGAAATTTTCTCCTAGTAGTTTCCCACCAATATTTGACATTAGGGAGAGCCTTAAGGAGTGTGAAGGTGATCTTTTCCACATGCATTAGAAATTATGAACAAAGAAATGACCTTTTAGCCCGGATTTAACCATTTTTCCAAGGCATGTGCATCCTGTCACGCTCTTCAAATATGAGATATCAAAATTAAATTGTACCTTGAAGGTGGGGTGCCTCCAAAGTGGTGAATTGATGAAAACATGCATGTTGTTATCGAAGGCATTGAAGGACGTGGGAAAATTCTCCATCATTTCGTCCCTCATTAGATGTGAGAGCTTGCTCAAACAGCAGTTAATAGAATGCGTCCCACTCTATTAGTTTTATTTTATTCTACCATGGAGGGTTTCTTAGGTGTGTGAGAGATTGTCTTCAAGAGACAAGATCCCGGACTTAGCTGGCTATACTGGGACCTCGTTGGGGACATGCATTGAAAAATGATCAAGGGAAACCTTCTCTGATACAGGCCGATCAGTTATTTTCGGCCTGTGAAAATGAGTGGAGATATATTGAAGAAATATGCAGTCATCGAATATCCAATAATAATAAAAAAATGTATGAGAGATGAAACCATAAACACATATATATAGTAATACACAATTTTTCTATTAATGAGCAAAACATACAAAGGTAAAAATATAGGAGTGAAAGCCTGCAGCTAAGAATGGTGTGACTTATCTGAGAAGAGATGTGTTTGCTACTAGAATTCACAAGAAGATTATTTTACAATGAGGGATATAAAGGCCTTTATCATAAATAAAATCAAAACCCTAACCTTGGAAGATGAAAAACCAACAATTTTGTGGACCCCCATTTTGGGTAGTTTGGTGTATCGACTTCTCGGGGATGTAACTTTGGCTGGAAGGGTTGGAAAATTTTGACCAGTATGTCTACATGAGATTCCTGTGTGAAGAAATAATTTGCACTCTTGGTATTCTTGTCGACACATACGTTGTATAGAAGGTGTTTGGGTTGAGGCTATAGTGGTTAGAGTGTCAATACGTTCACTTTTTGAACAGATTGTGAATAAGTTTAATTTTGTAGTATGAGGATACTACCTTCGCGACATTTTTTAGGTGGGACAAAATTTGGAAATACCTCCAATATCTTGTAGAGATGACTGAGTAACTCTTGACACTATGGGGTCGCAAATCATGGATAGAATGGCACTTACACATATATGGCTGGCCAAAGAGAACATCTGTACATCTAGTGGGGAAGCATCATAATACCTCATCCTTAAAGGGTTGGATGTAGTATTACAATCGACACTGTTGGATGACACAAGGATCACAAATTCTGAAGCCACACAATGTGTTGTATTTTCTGAGGGTGTGGTGTTGTGGAACCAATCCCAATTGTCGGCGACCTCTTTGAGATGAGGTTCTTCTAGCTTCTGCTATCAACAATAAAATCTTTTATTGGGGTCCCCCTTCGCGACATCTATGAATGGAAGATGAACTTCCCCTCTTTAGGATCTGTGGGTTCTTACAGTTTGAATTGTTGCAGTCACGATAATGGAAGTGGGGTTTGCGTCGATGGTATGTCTTCTATCAATGGCCCACTACGAGATCGGTCACGGAATGGGGTTTTGGCTCCTTCTCTTTGATCTTTTCCACCAATGACTATTTTGGTGACATTCGTGTGCCAGGGTATTTTGTTGATCACACCATTCAGTGTCATCTTTGTCTTTCGTGACCCTTATTTTTGTGGCTTGGAATGGTTTTTGAGAGTTTGTTTGTTAGGTACGTCTTTATCATAATGTGGTTGTTGCGGATTGTAGACCTGAATTCCAGATTTGTTACGGTGCTTAAATGTTTGCTTGATTTTAACATCATATAGATAATCAACAGAGTGATGAGATGAGAAAATCCATTTCAGTTTGGATGTATAAATGTAGAGCCCCACGATATTTCATAACCAAATTTTGTTAGGAGTCTTTGATACCTATCTTGATGCGCAAAGCATGGAAGAATTTGGTGAACTCCGGAACTGATAGGCCCCTCTCTTGCCGTAGTGTGGTCATCTGTGCTTGCGGTCCTCATAGTTCCCTACGGGATAATATTGTTCCTTTACCACATCCACAAAACAATTCCAAGTGGGTTAGACCCCATATATTCCAAACTCCTTTGTTGAAATTTTCTCAAGTAAGTTCCCACCAATGTTTGACATGGGGAGGCCTTAAGGAGTCGCGAAGGTGATATTTTCCCTATTGATTATGGAGCGAGAGAAATAACCATATAGCATATTTAACCATTTTTGTAAAGCATCTCCATCTATTTGTCCTTCAAATATGAATATCGAAATGAACTTGTACCTTGAAGGAGAGGTGCCTCAAAGTGGAATCTTGATGAAGACACATCTATTTTTATCGAAATACGTTGAAGGGTGTGGGGAAAAATTCTCCATCATTTAAGCCCTAAATGGGTGTGAGATCTTGCTCAAGAAATAGAATGATAAGATCGTCTTCTCCGTCATTTTTATTTCCTTCTAGCTCATGGAGGGTTTCAGGTGTCTGAGGGTGATTGTATTCAGAGACAATATCGAGACCCAACTTTCTATACTCGAGACCTCATTGGGGACATCCAGCGAGAAAAATAATCAAGAGTTATACTCAGACCTCATTGGGGACATCCACTGAAAAATAATCAAGAGGAGTCTACTTTGATACCACTGATCCAGATTATTTTCGGCATGAAATGAGAGAGGAGATATAATAAAGAAATGTACTGAGATAACTCAGATATCCAATAATATAGAAGAAATGTATCAAAGATGCAAACATAAGCACAGAGATATAGTAATACATAATTTTCTATTAATGAGCGAAAACCTATAAAGAATGTAAATATACAGAGTGAAAGACTCGCTAGAATGGTGGCAGCTTATCTGTGAGAAGAGATGTGTCTGCTACTCACATTCACAAGAAGATGATTTTACAATGAGGCTCTAAAGGCCTTTTTATCATAAATAAAATCTAAAACCCTAACCCCGGAAGATGAAAAACCAACAGTTTTGTGGACCCCGTTTTGGGTAGTTTGGTGTATCAACTTCCCCGGGGTGTAACTTTGGCATACGTTCTTCGTTTGGGGTGCATGATAGCTCGTTGGAAAGGTATCACCGAGGAGATTCATTTTGGGGGCTAAATTAGAGCCTTCAACTATCATTGAGAATATTTATTCTGAAAAACCTTCATTTAGGCCCTCAAAATGGCCCCAGAATTTAAAAACTGCTAAAAATAGTAAATTACCAAAATTGCCAGAAAACTATTTTGAGCCAGTTGGAAAAGGTGGGTGGCCACCAATATCCACCTGGATCAATCTTACCTCCTTATAAAGAAATGGTATCCATTGCGTTGAGTGCCCGGTGGAGAGGGAAAAGAGTTTGTTGAATCTGCATCTTGATGGGTGTTGCCTTGATGGAGAAGTTGTGCTTCTTAGCTTGTTGAAGGTTGTCACGAACCTGTGGATTGAAGGGTTTGACATTTTTGACCAGTCTGGCTACATGATATGCCTGTGTGCAGAAGGAATATTTATGCTTTGCTGCATTCTTGTCGACCTACTTCTGTTGAATATAAGGTGCTTGGGTCGAGGCTGTAGTGGTTGCTATATCTTTCTGTTCACCTTTTGAACAGATTGTGAATAAGATGAATTTTGTAGTATGAGATACTACCTTGCATGATTGTTTAGGTGGGAGAGTAGTTGGAACTACCTATGGTATCCTGTAGAGATTACCCCCCAGATTAAAAATGACACTATGGGATCAAGACTCATAGATAGCATGGCGCTTCCACATATATGGATGGACCAAGAGAACATCACATACATCCAGCGGGGCAACATCACATAATACCTAATTATTGAAGGGTTGGACGTCGTATGAAAATCGACACTATTGGCTGACACGAAGATCTCATCTCTTGCGATGCCACTCGATATTGTATGGTTGCAGGTGTGGTGTTGTCGACAATACCAACTGGTTGACGACCTCTGATGAGATAAGGTTCTTCTGGCTTCCACTATCAAAAATAAAATACATCAGGGTCCCCTTCACCCACATCTGTCAATGAAAATGACTCTCCCCCTCTTCAGGATCTATGGGTTGTTCTGTTTGAATCACTGCGGTCGCGACAATAGCAGTGGGGTCTGCGCCGATGATCTGTCTTCTATCAATATTTTCTGAATCAGATTTTGAATTAGGGTTTGGCTCCTTGTCTTTGATCGCGACCACTAATGACTGTTTTGAGTGACATTCATAGGTGTTGTGCCAGGGTATTTTGGGGAAATCACACCATTTTCTGGTGTCCTACTTCGTCTTTTCGTGAACCTTCTTTTCTTGTGGCTTGGACTGGTTTTCGGGAGACTGTTTGTTAGGTTTGTCTTTATCATACTTTGGTTGTTGCGGATTTGCAGACCCAAACTCCCATTTGTTCTGGTGCTTCAATTTCAGCTTGATTTTAATAGCATATCGATAAGCAACACCGAGTGATGAGATGTCTAGAAAATCCATTTCAGTTTGGATGTATCTATGTAGAGCCCCACGGTATTTCAGAACCAAATTTCGTTCAGAGTATTTGATACCTATCTTGGTGCAAAAGGTATGGAAGGAATTGGTGAACTCCATAACTTCTTGGCCCCTCTCTTGCCGCAGTGTGGTCCATATCATGTATTGGTCCTCATAATTTCCAACGAGATAAAAATGTTCCTTTACCCCATCCACAAAACAATCCCAAGTGGGTTCGACCCCATATATTCCAGACTCCTCTGTGGAAAATTTATCCCAGTGAGTTTCCCACCAATGTCTGACATGGGGGAGAGCCTTAAGGAGTGCGAAGTTGATATTTTCCCTGTCGAAGAAATTATGAATAAAGAAATAACCTTCTAGCAAATTTAACCATTTTTCTAAGGCATCTGCATCTATCTGTCCTTCAAATATGGGAATATAAAAATTAACTTGTACCTTGAAAGGTGAGGTGACTCCAAAGTGGCCGCTTGATGAAGACGATCCTATTGTTATCAATAGGCGTTGAAGGATGTGGGAAAATTCTCCATCATTTCGTCCCTCTGTCGCATGAGAGCTTGCTCACGCAACATATTAATAGAATCGTCTGCTCTGTCATTTTTATTTTCTTCTTCCATGGAGGGTTTCTTGGGTGTGCAAGAGTGATTGTCTTCAATAGAGACAAGCTCAAGACCCAACTAGCTATACTCGGACCTCATTGGGGACATGCACTGAAAAATGATCAAGAGAAGTCTGATACCACTGATCCAGATTATTTTTGGCACGAAATGAGAGCGGAGATATAATAAAGAAATGTAAAAATATAACTTGGATATCCATTAATATAGCATAAATGTATAAGATATGCAACCATAAACACAGATATATAGTAATACACAATTTTCTATTAATGAGTGAAAACGTACAAAGACTGTAAAAACACAGAGTGAAAGCCTCGCTAGAATGGTGGTAGCTTATATCTGAGAAGAGATGTGTCCGCTACTCGCATTCGCAAGAAGATAATTTTACATTGAGGCTCCAAATACATTTTTATCATAAATAAAATCCAAAACCCTAACCCCAAAATATGAAAAGCCAACAATTTTTTGGACCCTGTTTTGGGTAGTTTGGTGTATCAACTTCCCGGGGGCGTAACTTTGGCATACGATCTCTGTTTGGGGTGTACGATAGCTCGTTGGAAAGGTATCATCAAAGATATTCATTTTGGGGCATAAATTAGAGCCTTAGGATATCAATGAGAATCTCTGTCCCAAAAAAACTTCATTTAGTCCCTCAAAATGGCCCCAGAAGTTAAAAATTGCTAAAAATAGTAAATTACCAAAATTGCCATAAAATTGTTTTGAGCTAGTTGGAAAAGGTGGGTGACCACCGATATCCACTTGGATCAATCCTACCTCCTTAGGAAGAAATGGTCTCCATTTCTTTGAGTGCCTGGGGGAGAGGGAAAAGTTTTTGTTGAATCTGTATCTTGATGAGTTGCTTACCTTGTTGGAGAAGTTGCACTGCTTAGCTTGTTGAAGGTTGTCATGAACCTGTGGCTGGAAGGGTTGGACCTTTTTGACTAGTCTGGATACATGAGATGTCTGTGTGCAGAAAGAATCTTTTTGCTTTGCTGCATTCTTGCTGACCTACTTCTGTTGAATAGAAGGTGCTTGGGCTGAGGTTGTAGTGGTTGCAATATTCTTCTATTCACCTTTTGAATAGATTGTGAATAAGATGAATTTGCTAGTATGAGATACTACCTTGCAACATTGTTTAGGTGGGACAGTAGTTGGAACTACCTCTGGTATCCTGTAGAGATGACCCCCTAGAGTAACAATGACACTACGGGGTCGAGACTCATAGATAGCATTGCGTTTCCACATATATGGATGAACAAAGAGAACATCAAATACATCCAATGGGAAACATCACATAATACCTCATGCTTGAAGGGTTGGATGCCATATGAAAATTGACACTGTTGGCTGACATGAAGATCTCATCCCTAGCAAAGCCACCCGATGTTGTATGGTTGCGGGTGTGGTGTTATCGACAATCCCAACTATTTGAAAACCTCTGCTGAGATGAGGTTCTTCTAGATTCCAATATCAACAATAAAATGCAGCGGGGTCCCCTTCACCCACTTATGTGAAATAAAAGTGTGTTCCCCCTCTTCAGGATCTGTGGGTTCTTTTGGTTGAATTTCTACGGTTGCGACAATAGTAGTGGGGTCTGTATCGATGATCTGTCTTCTATAAATATTTTCTGAATCAGGGTTTGGCTCCTTATCTTTGACCTTAGCCACCAATGAATGTTTTGAGAGACATTCATCAGTGTTGTGCCAAGGGATTTTGTGGAAATCACACCATTTTCTGATGTCCTACATCATCTTTCCGTGACCCTTCTTTTCCTCTGGCTGGGACTGGTTTTCAGAAGACTATTTGTTAGGTATTCTTTATCATACTTTGGTTATTGCGGATTTGAAAACACGAACTCCCATTTTTTTGGTGCTTAAATTTATGTTTGATTTTAAAAGCATATTGATAAACAACACCGAGTGATGAGATGTTCAAAAAATCCATTTCAGTTTGGATGTATTTGTGTAGAGCCCCACGGTATTTTAGAACCAAATTTCATTCTGAGTCTTTGATACCTATCTTGGTACGAAAGGTATGGAAGGCATTGGTGAACTCTAGAACTTCTTGGCCCCTCTCTTTCCGCAGTGTGGTCCATCTCATGTACTGGTCCTCATAGTTTCCAATAGGATAATACTGTTCGTTTACTGCATCAACAAAAAAATCGCAACTGGGTTCGACCCAATATAATCTAGACTCCTCTGAGGAAATTTTCTCCCAGTAAGTTTCCCACCAATGTTTGACATGGGGGATAGCCTTAAGGAGTGCGAAGGTGATATTTCCCTGTCAGAGAAATTATGAACAAAGAAATAACCTTCTAGTCAATTTAACCAATTTTCTAAGGCATCTGCATCTATATGTCCTTCAAATATGGGAATATCAAAATTAACTTGTACCTTGAAAGGCGAGGTTCCTCCAAAGTGGCCTCTTGATGAAGACGAGCCTATTTTTATCGGCAGGAATTGAGGAATGTGGGAAAAATTCTCCATCATTTCGTCCCTCTGTCGCATAAGAGCTTGCTCAAGCAACATATTAATAGAATTGTACGCTCTGTAGTTTTTATTTTCTTGTGCCATGGCGGGTTTCTTGGTGTGCGAGAGAAATTGTCTTCAAGAGAGACAAGCTCGAGACCTAAATTTCTATACTCGGACCTCGTCGAGGACATGCACTGAAAAACGATCAAGAGCAGTCTGCTCTGATACCACTGATCCAGATTATTTTTCATACGAAATGAGAACGAAGATATAATAAATAAATGTACATAGATAATTCAGATATCGAATAATATAACATAAATGTATCAAAGATGCAACCATAAACACAGAGATACATTAATACACAATTTTCTATTAATGAGCGAAAATTTACAAAGACTGTAAAAATACAGAGTGAAAGACTCGCTAGAATGGTGGAAGCTTATATCTAAGAAGAGATGTGTATGCTACTCGAATTCACAAGAAGATGATTTTACAATGAGGCTCCAAAGGAATTTTTATCATAAATAAAATCGAAAACCCTAACCCTGAAACATGAAAAGCCAACAGTTTTGTGGACTCCGTTTTGGGTAGTTTGGTGTATCAACTTCCCGGGGTCGTAACTTTTGCATACAATCTCTGTTTGTGGTGCACGATAGCTCGTTGAAAGGGTATCACCGAGGATATTAATTTTGGGGGCTCAATCAGAGCCTTTAGATACATTGAGAAGCTCAATCCAGAAAAACCTTCATTTAGACCCTCAAAATGGCCCCGAAAGTTAAAAAACTGCTAAAAATAGTAAATTACCAAAATTGCAAGAAAACTGTTTTGAGCTAGTTTAAAAAGGTGGGTGGCCAACGATATCCACCTGGATTGATCCTACATCCTTAGGAAGAAATGGTATCCATTGTGTTGATTTCTCAGGGGAGATGGAAAAGCGTTTGTTGAATGTGCATCTTGATGAGTTGCTTGCCTTGTTGGAGAAGTTGCGTTGCTTAGCTTGTTGAAGGTTGTCACGAAACTATGGACGGAAAGGTTGGACCTTTTTGATCAGTCTAGATACATGAGATTCATGTGTGTAGAAGGAATCATTGTGATTTTCTGCATTCTTTTCGACCTGCTTCTATTGAATAGAAGGTGCTTGGGCCGAGGCTGTAGTGGTTGTAGTATCCTTTTGTTCACATTTTGAACAGATTGTGAATAAGATGAATTTTGTAGTATGAGATACTACCTTGCGACATTTTTTAGGTGGGATAGTAGTTGGAACTACCTCTGGTATCCTATAGAGATGACCCCCCAGAGTAATAATGACACTACAGGGTCTAGACTCATAGATAGCATAGCGCTTCCACATATATGGTTGGCCCAAGAGAAAATCACATACATCCAGTGGGCCAACATAACATAATACCTCATCCTTGAAGGGTTGTATGTCGTATGACAATCGACACTGCTGGCTGACATGAATATCTCGTCTGTGAAGAAGCCACCCGATGTTGTATGGTTGTGGGTGTGGTGTTGTCGAAAATCCCAACTGTTTGATTACCTCTGCTGAGATGAGGTTCTTTTGTCTTCCTCTATCAACAATAAAATGCAGCGGGGTCCCCTTCACCCACATCTATGAATTAAAAGGGTGCTCAACCTCTTCAGGATCTGTGGGTTCTTCTGGTTGAATTTTTCCAGTCGTGACTATAGCAGTGGGGTTTGTGTCGATGATCTGTCTTCTATCAATATTTTCTGAATCAGATTCTGAATCAAGGTTTGGCTCCTTGTCTTTGATCTCTGCCACCAATGATTGTTTTGAGAAACATTCATCGATGTTGTGCTAGGGGATTTTTTGGAAATCGATGTCCTTCTTCATCTTTCCATGACCCTTGTTTTCTTGTGGCTTGGACCGGTTTTCAAGACACTGTTTGTTAGGGCCGTCTTTATCATACTTTGGTTGTTTTGGATTTGCAGACCTGAACTCCCATTTTTTCTGGTGCTTAAATTTCTTCTTGATTTTAACAACATATCGATAAGAAACACCGAGTGATGAGATGTCCAAAAAATCCATTTCAGTTTGGATGTATTTGTGTAGAGCCCCACAATATTTCGGAACCAATTTTCGTTCGAAGTCTTTGATACCTATCTTGGTGCGCAAGGTATGGAAGGCAGTGGTGAACTCCAAAAATTCTTGCCCTATCTCTTGTTTCCGTGTTGTCCATCTCATGTACTGGTCCTCATAGTTTCCAACAGGATAATACTGTTCCTTTACCGCATCCACAAAAAAATACCAAGTGGGTTCGACCCCATATATTTCAGACTCCTCTGTGGAAATTTTCTCCCAATAAGTTTCCCACCAATGTTTGACATGGGGGAGATCCTTAAGGAGTGAGAAGGTGATATTTTCCCTGTCAGAGAAATTATAAATAGAGAAATAAGCTTCTAACAGATTTAACCACTTTTCTAAGGCATCTCCATCTATATGTCCTTTAAATATGGGAATACCAAAATTAAATTGTACCTTGAAAGGAGAGGTGACTCCAAAGTGGTCGCTTGATGAAGAGGTTCTTGTTGTTATCGACAGGCATTCAAGGATGTGGGAAAAATTCTCCATCATTTCGTCCCTCTATCACGTGAGAGCTTGCTTAAGCAACATATTAATAAAATCCTCTGCTCTGCCATTTTTATTTTCTTATGCCATGGAGGGTTTATTGGGTGTGCGAGAGATATTGTCTTCAATAGGGACAAGCTCGAGACCCAAATTTCTATACTCGGACCTCGTCGGGGACATGCACTAAAAAATGATCAAGAGCAGTCTGTTCTGATACCACTGATCTAGAATATTTTCGGCACAAAATGAGAGAGGAGATATAATAAATAAATTTATAGAGATAACTCAGATATCCAATAATATAACATGAATTTATCAGATATGCAACCATAAACACATGGATACAATAATACACATTTTTCTATTAATGAGCGAAAATGTACAAAGACTGTAAAAATACAGAGTGAAAGACTCAGTAGAATGGTGGTAGCTTATCTCTGAGAAGAGATGTGTCTGCTACTTGCATTCATAAGAAGATGGTTTCACAATGAGGCTCAAAAGGAATTTTTATCATAAAAAAAATCCAAAACCCTAACCTCGGAAGATGAAAAGCCAACAATTTTGTGGACCCCGTTTTGGGTAGTTTGGTCTATCAACTTCCCGTGGGCATAACTTTGGCATACGATCTTTGTTTGGGGCACACGATAGCTCGTTGGAAAGGTATCGTTGATTAGATTCATTTTGGGGGAAAAATCAAAGACTTTGGCTATCATTTAAAATATATATCCTGAAAAACCTTCATTTAGGCCCTCAAAATGGCCTCAAAAGTTAAAAACTGCTAAAAATAGTAAATTACCAAAATTGCCAGAAAACTATTTTAAGACAGTTGGAAAAGGTGGGTGGCCACCAATACCCACCTGGATTAGGGGGATATTATATTGGAATTAGGCTCTGAAGTAAATGTATTACCCAAGAAGACATTGCAGTGTATGGGAGAGCCCACATTAGGTTATTCACCGATCCAACTAAAGTTATAAAATCAACACAGAGTTTTACCAATTGGAAGGCTTAAAGGTGTGATAGTATATTTGGATGGAGTGCTTACTAAGGCAGACTTTGAAGTAATAGATATTGTAGATGGCACAACACCATATCCAACATTGCTTGGATTATATTAGACATTTGATAACCAGGCCATAATCATTTTGAACAAAAGAAAAATGACATTCGAATCAAGAGAATACATAGTCATTGCACCATTGGATCCATCAAAAGGAGAAAGGTTTGTAGGACCCACCTGTCTACATATGGAATAAATAAACCAGTTGTAAAGAACCACCATGCGAGAAGAATATTTTTTCAACCCAACCTTAGATGGGGTACTCAACTGGAGAAGCATCAGATGATGTGCTTCCCACTCAGATACAGGTTTGGAGAATTGGCAACAAAGACTACCTAAATTTTCTACAAGAAGGTGTGAAATAATAGACTGCGTCGTAAGATGGGTTGGTACAGAGATAAGAGAACCTCCCAGTTTTTATGGGGTGAATTATCTAGAGGAATTTCTGACCAAATATGAAGAGGAAGTAGGAGACAATCATAGGTTCTTAGCCCTAGATATTGCACTCAAGGATACACCTGTAAGATTATGGGGTGAACATAAATAAACAATTAAGGACTAGTACCAATGTAAATGATTACGATGCATTAGATTCAGCGCAGAACATGGAAGCAATAAAATGCAGAGGTATGATGGGAAGTGACACCAGAAAAACACTTGGAGAAGTGCAGGACACAAGATGACACCACTAGAAGAATGACCTCATCATTTCATCCACACATTGGAAGGAATCCCAAAAATCTGGTATGTAGACCAGGAGATGCGTAGAGGTACTACTAAATGGAAAACATTACAACAAAATTTTGTAGTAACTTTCTCATTTGAACATGAGAACCCCAACATTGATTCAACATTAGAATAGATAAGAGGGGTGATATTTATTGATAAACCATAGGTTGAACTCATGACATAGGATGAAAAACATAACGTATAGACAGTCGAGGAAAATACTGTCATGCTATCGTATGGAAGAAGAGGCACTAGATGAGGATGACCCACACAATATTCAGATTACAAAAATTGAAGGAGAAATAGAGGTGGAAGGTCCATATTTGGAGTCAGAATCATTTTTTGCACAAATCAAAGTGAAGAAATTCAACATTGGGACAACTGATAACCCTAAAATGACAAGTATTGGAGACTATTGGGATGAACAAACAATGGAAAGAATAACAGAGTTACTGCACGAATACAATGCCCTGTTCCCAACAACCTTTACATAGATGAAAGGCATAGAAGGAGAGCTAGGAGAGATGAAGATACCTCTCAAACCTGAAGCAAGACCTGTCAGACAGAGACCTTACAGATTGAATCCACTGTATGAGCATAAAGGGAAGGCAAACATTGACAAAATGTTGGAAGCTGGTATCATAGAACCAGTAGAGGAATCTGAATGGATAAGCCATGTGGTAGTCTAGGAGAAGAAACAAGGGGGGATAAGGATCTAAGTATATTTGAGAAAATTGAATGATGCTTTCTTACATGACCCTTTTCCCACCCCTTTCATGGATGAGGTATTAGAGAACGTGGGAGGCTAGGAAGCATACTCATTTATAGATGGATTCTCAGGTTACCATTAGATCAAGATAACTCCAGAAGACAGGTATAAGACTACTTTTTCTACATAATGGGCATCCTACCAGTACACAGTCATGCCTTTTGGGTTGAATAATGCACCAACCATATTTTCAAGAGTAGTCATAGCTACTTTTAAGGAATTCATGCATCATTTTTTAGAAGTCTATCTAAATGAATGGACTGCAGATAGTCTGTTAAAAGATCATGTATAAGTATTAAGGATAATGCTAGAAAGATGCAGACAATGTTAGATATCATTGAATATAAAGAAATACATCTTTGGGACACCCTTTGGAATATTGTTGAGACATATAGTTTGTAAACATCACTTGCTAGTAGATCCTGCTAAGATTGCATTCATTGTCAATTTACCACCACCAAAATCTGTGCGAGAGTTGAGAGAAACACTGGGACATATTGACTATTATAGAAAATTCATAAAGGGGTATGCGCATATTACTGCACCCATGGAATAAATACTAAAGAAGGATATCATATTTTAGTGCAATGAGGACTTCCAACAAGGGTTGGATACCATAAAATAAAAAATGGTCACAACACCTATTATAGTATTCCTAGATTGGGAAAAGGATTTTCATGTGCATGTAGATGCATCAACCACATAACTAGGAGAAATTCTGGTGTAGCCAAGAGCAGGGGATTTAGACCATTCTATAGAATTTGCAAGAAGGAAATTGTTAGAATCAGAGAAGAATTACAACACCATAGAAAGAGAAGGCTTATCCATGGTAAAACACTTGCTGGGAAAACACTTTAAGAAGCCAATGTTGGGGGGGAGGATCTTTAGATGGTTGTTGTTATTTCAATAATTTTACTTCGAAGTGATAGTCAAACCAAGGAAGATGAATGCAGGACTTGATCACCTATCAAGGATAACTAATGGAGAGGAACCTACCAACTTGGAAGACAACTTCCCTGATGCACAATTATGTTCAATACAAGTAGGTGATGAATCATTTGCTTATATTATTGAATATTTGAGTACAAGGATTATGCCACAATATTTTAACACCGCGTAGAAGAAAAAATTGGTATTCAGAGCCGCAGACTACCAACTGATTGCAGGACACTTATATAAAATGGGCGCAGACAACATTTTGAGAAGGTGTGTACTAGAACATGAAAGACCTAGAATTTTGGCAGAATCTCATGAGGGAATAGTTGGAGTACATTATGTAGAAAAGGCTATCATGCATAAGGTATTGTGCACAGGATTATGGTGGCCATCAATTCATAGAGATGCTAAGGAATATTGCCATAAATGTGATGTTTGTCAGAGGGTTGGTAACCTAACATAAGGTATGAGATGCCCGTGAGACCACAAGTAACTCTATAGGTATTTTAAAAATGGGAAATAAATTTTGTTGGGCCAATCCATCCACCAAAAAAAAGGTCAGGAGAAAGATATATCATTACTGTGACAAAATACTTAGCAAGATGGGAAGAAGCAACACTAGTCAAAGACTGCATCGCAGGAACAACAACACACTTCTTGGTTGAGCATGCTTACTAGGTTTGGATGTCCAAGAATTTTGATGAGTGACTAAGGTACCCAATTTATCAACAATACTATTAGGGATATGACTGAGGAGTTTGAAGTCTATCACCAGAAGAGTACACCATACCATCCTCAAGAATATGGAACAATATAATCCTTCAATAAAATGTTGGAGAATGATTTGACAATGATCTGCAATGTCAACAAGGATGATTGGGACTTGAAAATACTAGCAGTACTATGGGAATATAGGACTACATGTAAGAATTTGATAGGACAAAAACCATTCATATTGGTGTATGGGAAGGAAGTAGTAGTACCATTAGAATTTATGGTACCCAGTCTACACATAGCAACAATCACCAACATGATAGAAAGATGTGCAATGAAGGAGAGGTTGAATCAACTAATTGAAATGGAAGAGGATATGCTTTTGGAAGGATTTCATAAAGAATTACAAAAAGAAAGAGACAAATCTTGGCATGATAGACATATCAAGAGGAAGAGTTTCAAGGAAGGAGACCTAGTCTTTCTCTATGAAAGTAAATTTTTTCAACATCCTGGTAAGTTTAGAATGCATTGGCTAGGGCCCTATGAAGTAAAGACTGTCACATATGGGGGATCTGTACAACTAAAGGATCTGGAAGGAACATAACTCAAGGGAATGATCAATAATAGTCGACTAAAATTGTATAAGGACAATCAACCTCCTGAAACTTGAAAGTTCCAATGCAGTAAGAAACCATTTACATAGTGTATTATAGTAGAAGCTAGGACAAAAAACTGACAAAAAGACATAAAAAGGAGAAAAAGAAGGAAAAATAAATACAAAAATAGAAAAGAAAGAAAATACAAAAACACTGAAAAAAGTCAGGCACAGTCATTACTGTGACGAACACCAGAAGAATGCATGTAGTAAAAATTGAAGTCGGCGCAAATGCACGTAAAAAGTGAAAAGTGAACACGCCCGGGTGTATAAAAGGTGGAAAACACACAATTATTCAACACTTTGTGAATTTGGAGCTCAGAGTGAAAAAAATATTACGATCCCTAGTTATGAGTTGACGAAAGAGAAAAATAGGTTGTGGAAGTTGGAAAGGATGACTCCACCAAAGTTTGGGTCAATAGGGCAGTTTAACCGAATTACCTGGCAGGGCCAAAGGTACAAGAAGAGAATGCAACAACTGAAGCATGTAGTCGAGTTGGAGGATGTCACCACCTCAGACCTAGAATCCATTAGCCTGACGCAAGTCAAGGAAGAGATCCATATAGTGAAAGAGTCTGGAATAGGGAAAATATATGGTGTTCCAAATGACACCTCAAACCTTAACCCTGAGACACCCGCAAAACCTGACAAAAAAATGGGACCGCGATAGTCCCAGGAACAAGAGGAGGTAGTGGTCGAAGACATCACCAACCGACCAGATTCAACAGGGGAGGAAGAGGGTGCAGAAGCAACATATGCAGGCACATCTTCAACAGGCTAGAAAAGAAAAACACCAGACTCCTTGGATATTACCCTCCTGTTTCTCCCAAAGGTAGTCTCACTGTTGACAACATGCTGGGAAAGGTACCCAAGTTGAGGTACACTGACCACGACATGCACAATGCGGCCAGATTTTTCTTAGGAAAAATAATTGATAAACATGGGGGAACTTGGACCATTAGGTCGACCCATGCTGGAGCCCACGCAGTGGATCATGGGGCATTACAACTCATGGATTATGAATCTATTATACATACCACAATTTGGGCATGGAAAGAAAGTCTTCCTATACGTCAAACAACTAGTCACCCATTTCCATGTAGGCATCATGTGTATGGAAATACCAATGCAAATCAATGTGGAATTGATTTCCAAGATCATAGGACTGCCCACAGTCAATGCATAGCCGAAGAATACTTATAAAATAAGGCGCGCGAGAAAGAACTGGAAGAACAGGTTAAAGCGTAGTTCGACACCACTTGGGGAAACAAAGGAATCATCATTAATGATATCAATGAAAACATGACAAGGTTCACCAACAAACTGATGATGTGAAAATTATTGAGGAAGTGTCATAGAGAGGAAATGCCAGCATGCGTCATTGCAAAAACAACACAGTGCACTAAGGGAGTCATGTTTAGTTGGACGTCGTACCTCCTGAACCAATTTCTAATAGACTATCGTGACTTGCAGGATAATGGAACCGAGTGCCATTATTCCTGGTTAATTATATTAATAGCACTGGCAGGGTGGCAGGAGCCCAAATTCTCGGCGTTCCTAGACATGATGGGAAATTGTTATGCATCCAGGTACAAGTCCCTATGGAAATCAAAGGAAAACAAGATGCATCGGGCTAATAATGCAGTATTCAACATGTTTTTAGAAGACATACAACAAAAAACAAAAAATATATGGCGCATGCCTCTAGAGGTAGCACATGAGATAGAGGGGATAGCCAAATTCAAGGCATCTTGACATCATGTATGGATCCAAGACACAAGGGATCCCAAGAAGGAGTGGTTGAAGATGTAGTACTGCGTCACAAAAAACGAGGTGAACTGGATCATCAAAGATTGGCCTACGCAACAGAAATCACCAGTAGAAAAACCAACCATGAGGACAGACATGACGCAGTCCTCCAATCCCGAAGAGATGACTGAACCAGGCTTGTCAGCCCGAACAGGTAGTCCGGTTGACAACACTAGGACAACCACAATGCAAAACCTACCAAGTGGGAGCAACGCAGTACCGAAATGAATGAGAAAAAAACCCACAACCATAAATACGAGAAGTCAGACACAGAAAAAAAAACAAGGATAATACACATGCCATAGAGGAAAGAGATCAAGGTACAAAAAGTGGGGCACAACCCTGACAAACAACAAGGAATCCCGTGAAAGGAAAAGATGCACGTAAGAAGAGAAAGTATGATACATAGGACCCAGAAATCACCCTGACATGGGACGATGCAAAAGTAGTCATGAACAAGGTCCAAGATAAGAGTGAAGAAGTGGTCAGAGTGGCAAAGGTAGAGAGAGAACAAATTATTTCCAAGCTCCTACAGGTTCATGAAAACATCAAAAAACTATGAAGTTGGGCAGAATCACAGGCCACTGTGCAGCCACAGGAGAAGACACAGAGGCCACCTGCCCAGAAAGAAGGCAAAGAGACCATGCAATTTGTCATCCAAGGTATGGATACATTCATGATAATACATCAAATGATCAGATTCGATCAGGAGATGACGCAAAAACCCATTGCATAGGTAGAACAAGTGGAGATCGTGATGGCACAAATACTTACAAAGGCTTTATACATGCTACAAGCCAGTGTCATGCAATAAGTGCAGTCAAGGGCCCACACGGGTGCCATGAATTTAGAGGTGAGTAGAGGGGTCGTAGAGATTCTCCAGATAACCTGCGACTAGTTGACTATAGATAAGGAAGAAGAGAAAGAACATGTAGATAGGTTGGAGCAGGGATTGACAACAGTGTACAACCACATCCCCAACAGTGCGTAGGTAGCAGGGAGAATCGCTTAGGAAAAGATCAACCTCATTGCACAGAAAATCGACCGATACTGGTAGGAGATTGAGGAAATCAATGAGAAGCTCAATCCAACGAGTCTCCCTGAGGTCCAAGAGAAGAGGAAAGAAAAAGTTTCACTCCACATAGTAGAATTGGATAAACAAGCAAGAGAAATAGAAGAATTATTCAATAGACACGCACAATTGTGGAAAATCCTAGAAGAGGATGAAAAAGTCCAACAATGCGACATGGAGGAGGAAAGACTCAACTCAGCCATACAGAAGCTCAGAAAAAGGAATAATACAATTATCATTACATCGCGCTTGAAAGGAAATAAAGACTTAAAGAAGATGTAGGCGGAGTTAAAAGTTGCGTAGATGCAGAAACAAAAGAGACAAGTGGAAGTGGAACCACTCTAGGAACAAGCAACGCAGATGATTGCATAGATGGAGAAGGATAAGAAAATCATGGCATAGGAAAACACAAAGAGTGCAACAATGATCCATGAGGAGATCATAACGCAGTCAGTAGAGGCACTAACAAGAAAAGTCGCGCCAGTCAAGACGAGAGGAAGGGAACTAACAAAGAAGTTCCAAATTTTGGAAACAACAATAGAAGGAGTGTGCACTAAATAAGTGGCTCGGTACCAACCACATGTCAGTGTTGGGGGCCTATTGGGTGCATGCATATTTTGATTAAATACCTATTTTTGGAGAGTAAAACCCAATTTTGGAGAAGAACAACTGGCAGGAAAAACAACACATGCAAGGGAAAGCCGCATGCAAAGGAGGAAAGCATGCAAGGTGCGTAGGTAGGAAAACCTAACCATGTTAGGGTTAGGGTTTTGTAAATAGATTGTAACAACTAATAAGATTTTAAATTAGTATAAATAAAGAACCTAGGAGGTCTAGGTCAGGGTTTTCGAAGTGTTTTCCAAGTTAATTATGAATTGTAATAAACTGTTGTGATACCTTTTTGTAAGTTTTTGAGTTGTAGAAGAGTCAGGTAGCTAGATATTGAGGGTTAGATCATAGGCTGGGGAGCCTGGTGTGATATAGTCATCTTCACATAGGTTTTGGAACCTTTTCTCATTATTGTATGATCAGAATTGTAGTGCACGCAATGCCATTTATTGAAGAAATCTAAATAAAGAGCCTAAGAAGCTAGATCTTTGTGGACGTAGCCTAGGAGGTGGTGAACCATTTTAAAACCTATGTTAAGTGTGTTGTGATTGCATATTTACGTTCTGTCAGTAGTTAGATGATGAATGTATGAATTAATAACTTAGTTAGATCCATTATAATGCATGCATAAGCTTAACAAGTGAATTAATCTTAGGAATAATAGAGAGAATAATCAGATCAAGGCCTGAAGAAGATCAAATTTAATCAAATCAAGAACCTAAGAATTGCAGTCACCCATAGAGATATCTTGGGTGAGACTACGCAGTGCACTTTGTGCATTGTGTTTCCTTCTAGTTTACCAGAAGGGACAATATTTTTAGAGGCTTTCGTTGGAAACCTGATTAGATTTGAACCTGGGTCAACCCAAGAAGTAGAAAGAGAGAAAGAGTAAACCAAAAAATAGAATATCATTTTATCATGAGGATCTTGGCACAATTGAACTCTATTATGTTGTTTTGAGCCAAGTCTTGAATGGCCAATGGTTCATCTAGAAAAACTTCTTCAATCCCATTTTTTAATATATTTATTCCTCTAATGGTACCATCCCTTATCTTGAGTTGCAATCTTCTCTTGGTGTGATACTTTATCCCTATCCATGTGCGTTACTTTGAATATATATTCCATAAATTGACATAATGCTTCTCCTTGTAATGGTAACATACTTTGTTACACTAACATAATAAAGGAAGGGGTTTATATTTTAACTCCTAGTTCCTCTAATAAAAAATGTTTCCAAACTATCTCTATTCTGTTCCAAGATTCTTTGGAGAGGCCCAAATCCCCAATTGGATAACCATACAAAACCACTGTTTTTACATATCATTTCTATGAATTTTTTCTTATGATCCTTAAAATTGAATCAGAAAAAATATATCAAGAATTCTCAAGACTTTATTTATCAAAATACCCTTAAGGTATAAAAAAATCAAGATTCTCTCTCGCTACGGATCTGGTGGGTTCCCTTTGTTGTTGGTGGAGCCTGATTATCTTACTGATTCAGAGGTCTTTATTTTTAGCCGTGTTTATACCCCATGAATACTTTACACCCCATAAGAATGTACACTCCTCCACGCAGGGGAGTGTAGAGGGGGGTTACGCCCTCTGCGGGGTCTAGAGGGTTCGGAGGCGAAGCCCTCAAAGGAAAAATTTCCTTGTAAATGTATATTGTAATTTATTTGTAAATATGGACCGTTCATTATAAGGTCACAAATCTGATGATAGAATTTATGTTAGGATTTTTTTCCCTAGAAGGAAACCCTCTTTTATGAGGAAAATGTTTTGTGGCTATGCATCATTGCAGATATTATATTCTGAGATAGGAGACTATGAGAGAAAGAATATGAATTTACAATGGGTTTGTT
>SNQJ01S0031349.1:59802-101948 GCA_010110895.2 Picea sitchensis
AACACCACTCACAAAAGGCTAAAGCCAAAATGCTATGTGCTATTTCATTTAGTCTTGGAATCATTCGTCCATCTTCTGCTCTAGGCCAAGATGCCTGTCAATTACAAAACATAGAGTGTTTAAAGAGTTTTTATGAAATCTAAACTTCCTATCTTCTAATATAGGATCGGATCTCAAAAAATCAAAACATTACAAATATGGGGGTCTACAACCACCCATGATCATTTTGTATCTTCAAAATTTATGAAAGTTTTCCCAATTTAAAAAATAAACAAAAGGAGATAACTAATCAACTAAGTTGAGCCTGTTCCATCCCATAAGAACAACATCAGATATACCATGTCCTGGAAAAAAGAAATGAGAGCAAGTTCAATATTTTATTAACTAACAATTTCTAAATTTTATATGAAAAAATGACTTGATTACAAAATCTCACGATTTTGTAGCCAGTCTGATATTGGTATCATAAATCCAAATTTAAACGATTCGATTTTCAAAAATAACATATCTATAATAAAAATCGCCTCACCATTTAACTTAAAAAAATTAAACAAAGATCAAGATATCTCGGAATTTATTATGGTGTTCACATTGTCAACATTCTTTATCACGATGTTGCTTGTATTTTTTAGACGCTTGTCTTGTCTATATTTATTTGCCTTGAGTTCATGGTTTTCCTTTATGATAAATTCAATATGATTTGTGAGAGATCTAATCCTTGATTGTAGAATGGGGATGTCTTTATAATACTTCTCAATCCAATGCAACCAGACTTCAAAATGCATAGAAGGAGTAACTTGTCGGTGGAGCATATAGTTGGATGTAAAAGCATAAACATTCCCTATTGTCGGCCCTTGACCGAGATTTATACCAGTAAACCCCTTGCTATTCTTGATACACGATGGGAGATTGTTAACATAATCGAATGGTTGATTAGGATCCGGTTTGGGACAACTTGGATATTCATCTGCAAGAAACCTTTCAATCTTAGAGTCTATATCCTCATGGATCTTGATCAAATCAATCGAGCTCACATGAGGCTTGGATCGATTACACAAACTTCTCAAAATGATCCATCCAACCCTCTTATTATGAAACCCTAACATTACTTGTTTCCCTTTTGATTGTTTTCAAGGGGGTTTATTGTTGGATTTTACAGTAGGGTTAGGGAAGACAATCGATTCATGCACATAAGTTTTCATAAACTCAAAACTAACATCTTGTTGCCCAGGTAAAAAATGATCGGGTATTGCCTCATGACGATGGTTTTCCTTCAAAGGGTTTGGCTTGTGAATTGAGGAAACATGATGTTTCTCTATCATAGGTTTATCCATCACTGTAGGAATGTCTGTAACAAAATAATTTCGAGCTAAGAACATGTCCCAATCATCACCTAGGGTTTTCAAGCGATGAATCAACAACATTTTTATTAAACCATGGTGAAAGAGGCTAGAATCTAGGATCTGCTTTTGTATCTTTTAGACATTTTGTATAGACTCCTTAACAAATAAAATGACACATTCAAAATGAAGCCTATAAAGTGCATAAGAAATCGTAGGTGGTAAAGGAAAACCATGTCATAACAGACTTCACAGGTAATAAATTGTTTTAAAATTGCTAACATACCATGCCAGTTAATAACGAGAGCAACAATATTGAAGCCAATGGCTCCAATACTATTGACAGGGCCACTGATACTATCAGGAATCCATAGCCTTGGCATGGATGTTAATTAACCCACTCTGAGGCCTCTACCATGTCTAAGAAAGTTCAATTCAAAATGAAGGGCACTCACGATCAATATCAAAATTTATACCTGATAATTTTCTTGAACCCGACATTGCTTCGCTACCAGCAGGCCTATTCAGTACCCCAACAAAGTTGTCTTGGCATCATGCATGCATTTACCCACTTCCAACATACCTGTTCAATATCTCGGCGGGTTTACAGACACTTCCCACAACTCTCTAGAAATTACTTACAATTTGACCTAAATTTAATGATCTTCAGAAGAGCGGGGTGATGCTGAAAATTTCAGTTTTCAGAATACTTGATATTTTCTAGCCTTTAATTTTTTCTTGATAACCTTCATTATGATATGAAATCAGTTTTCTGATGAGTCTAATTTTTTGAGGACAGGAAGGCATACTTGAGTTGTTTTCTTTAAAAACAAGGACAACGTAAATAGCTTTAATGATGGTCATGTCTGCTCATGATTATAAAGTAAAACCAAAAAACCTATTTCAAACATAAAGTTTCTTTAGCTAGTCCATGTTTTGACAATTTACAACAGTGATGCTCTGAGAAGACCTTGACTGCTGCTTCATGATGAGGCATTCTAGTTTCCTTTCATGAACTAAAAGGTGAAACATACGTAAGTTTAATAAGAAATTAGTGAAAACAAACAAAATGAAAAGAACCAAAATAAAAAATTAAAAAGAAAACTTAAAACAGGAAAAAATATGTACAAGGTGGATCTAGAAATATCAGGAAAAATATCTTTTGAGAGCTTGGCCATTCACCAGGAAGGTATCTGGCTGTCCCTCTGAATTGTGTAGGGAAAAAGAGTTGGGACCTAGTTTTTTAGTGATTACGAATGGCCCCAACCACAGGTTATGGAATTTGGTGTGTTCCCCTTTTCCTTTGTGAGGTTTATCCCATTTAATAACCAAATCAACTACCTCGAAGTTCCTATCTGAACAAGAGTTTGAATCAAACCAACTTTTTACAATCTGTTGATGCTGGTGTACCTTCTTCTTTTCTTGTTATCTTACCTCCTCTAGTTTTAATAAGGTATTAATTCGATTTTCAAGAGGAGGGCATTCCTCTTCTTGAACTTTCTGTGATAATTGCAGAGAGGGAATCAAAACATGGGGAGGTCAGATCACTTCTCTCCCATAAATGAGAAAGAAAGGAGAGTTACCAAAAGAAGCTTTGGGTGTTACTCTGTCAGCCCACAGTGCATTAAACAAAGTGTTGTGCTAGTTCTTGTGATTTTCAGAAAACATCCTCTTGATAATCTTGATCAATTCTTGTTTGTGGATTCTGCTAGGCCATTTCCTTGAGGGTAATAGCTGGCAAAATATTTCAATTTAATCCCTTTTTCTAAAGCGAATACATTCATATCTAGGGATGATAAATAAGATGCGTTATCGAAAACAAGACATTTGGGAATGCTGAATCTAGTGATGATATTCAAATTAAGGAAAGATACTACCTGATTCGTGTTTACCACTTTTAAAGGTGCAGCTTCAGACTATATGGTAAAATAATCTGTTGCTGTAATGATATATTTATGTTTCTATGAAGAAGCGAGGTTAATTGGCCCTATGATGTCTAGAACCCACTGCTGAAAAGGTGAATCCACAGTGCCAGGCTACAAAGGAAATGCTGCTTTTTTCACCCGTCCAACATCCTTTTGGCAGATTATACACTTGCGACACAATGCATGGGAATATTTAAATAAGGTGGGACAATAGTAACCATATCTTAACACTTTGTGAGAAATGGTATCTCCACCGAAGTGTCCACCAGCCTCACATGCATGTAGTTCAAATAACACTTTTTCTGATTCTTCTTTTTCCAAACAACGCATAAGAACACTGTCAATTTTTTTTCGAAACAATACATAATTTATGAGCTGGAAAGATGCAGATTTTAACCTAAGTGCTCTTCTTTTTTTAGGGTCAATATAGCGAGGAGCGGATCCATGTGTCAAATAATATTTTATGCCATCATACCAAGAATTAGAAACAACTTGTGTACAACAGATTTGATTTTTATTATGCTGATTTACAGTTGAAATATTAATGTGATTTTCTTGTTCTTCAACTGAATCAACCACTAGCTTACATAGGCCTTGACCTCTAACAATTTGTGTAGGGGTTATTTCTAGGTCATATTCTTGTAACGATGTCATCCAGTTTGCCCATTTTTCTCCTAGTTCCTTTTTTACCAATAAGTTTCTCACAACAGGGTAAGGAACTATAACTTTAGTTCTAGATTTCAGCAAATAGGATTGGAAGTGTTTCACTGCTTTAAAAACAACATATGCATGTTGATCTACAGCTGGGTAATTCAGCTCTGCTCCTTTGAAAGATGAGCTCATGAATGCAATGGGTACTTCGTTTCTTTCAATATTCTTTTGTGTTAACACAACAACATAAGACCAGTCAGAGGCGAAAGTGTAAAGAGTGAAATCTTGCGAGAAATCAGGGCTCATCAAGGAAGGAGCTTCAATTATCGATTTTTTATAGATTCAAAAGCTTGACTTTCTTGGGATCTCCAACGGTACTGAATATCCTTTTTAATTAAATTTTGCAAGGGCCTTACCATTTCTAAGAAACTTGGGACAAATCTTCTGACAAAATTAATTTGGCCTAAAAAGGATTGCATAGAGTTTTTGGAGGAGGGGGGAGGAAGTTTGGCAATGGCTTGAGTTCTTTCAGGATCGATGATCATTCTGTCACTGAATACTATGAACCTGAGAAGTTTTCCTTGTTCCACCACAAATACTGACTTCTTAGATTTGAGAGATATGCCATACTTACGACATCATTCTAGGACGACCCTAAGGTGAGACAAGTGATCCTTCTTGTTTTTGGAGAAAACAATAACGTCATCAAGATAGACCACTACAGATTGATTTATGAGACCACAAAAAGAAATATCCATTGCTCTTTGGAAAGTGGCCCCGACATTTATAAGCCCAAAATGCATCTTCCTGTAGCATAGGTGCCCCATGGGGTACGAAAGGTGGTTTTTAACTGGTCTAAGGGGGACATGAGGACCTGGTTGTATCCTGAAAAACCATCTAGCAGTGATAGTCTTTCGGAACTAGATACTTGTTGAAGAATTTGTTCCATTGGAGGAACAAAATAATTGCCTTTATCAAACGCTCGGTTTAGGTTACGAAAATTGACACAGAGTCGAATTTCACCACTTTTCTTCCTTACAAGAACTAGATTGGTCACCCATTGTGTGTGCCTCACCGGGAAGATTATTTTTTCATTTAGTAATTTATTCAGTTCTTTCTTGACAGTAGGTTCCAATTTGGGGTGCATCTTTCTTAATTTTTGCTGAAAAGGTTGAGTTTGTGATTTCATGGGGATGATATGTTGTATTATATTAGGATCAAATGTTTTTAAATCATCATAAGTCTAGGCAAAAATGTCTTTRAATTCCTTAAATAGTTTTATAAAAGAAGATCGTTCTTGCTCAGAGCATCCCATTCCCAAATTGATATTTTGAGGATCATCCTTAGTCCCTAGATTTATCGTTTCGTAAGTTAAGGAAGAACTGTTCATTTTACAATTAACTGATCCTTTAAATTTATCATGCAAATCATAGAACTTCTCTAGTCTTACAATGGATCTGGGAATAGAGTTTACCAGATCGGATGTCGATTCAAGAGATCTAGGATATGATATTACCGTGAATTTGTGAAGGTTCTCGTCGTGAGTGCCTTCATTGATGATTTCACCTTGGAAGGTGTCCTCCATGTGCAAAAAGTTGATGATCCGATGTGCAAAAATTTGAAGTTGTCGAACACTCTCCAGTTGGTGATGTTGTCCGGGATCAACGACCTGAACAATAATTCAATTGAAAATGCATTCAGAGAGAGACCTTCTGCGGGAAAAAGTTTAGAAGCAACATTAGCCAATAAATCAGCCTAAGAATTACTTAGTCTATGAATGGAATTGATGTTAAATGCTAAAAAATTTTGTATCAAAATCCATACCTCGGTTTGATAACTTTTCATATGTGGTGATAGGAAATGTATGGAATTTCTTACCTGCTTGACCACGATTTATGAATCACCAAATACCATTAAATTTATTACATCCATATCCACTGCTTTCCTGAGCCCTTGCAAAAGTGCTTCGTATTCAGTGGCGTTGCACTCGAACTCCAATCGACAGGAAATGAAAGTTTTATTACCTTCGGGATCGATGAACACACATTCGACACAAAATCCTTCTTTGGATTTGGATCCATCGAAGTAAAGTGACCATATCTGAGCTTCGTCAACAATGTTTGGCACATTTGGCAAGGTTGATGATTGAGTATAGGTCGTGAGCTCTGAGTTTTGCTCCGGATCGGTGATGGGAGAAATTTCGGTCATGAAGTTACCAAAGGTGTTCATTCCCTACATTTTGAGTGAATTAGTAGATGTATTAAAAGGCTCGATTGGATCGTTTAGATCTGTCACGGTATGATTTAGATAAAATTCATGGTTTATCCTAATTCTATTTGGCTATCCGTCTTCCGGGAGCCACAAATGAGACCAATCTATAGCAAAATAACCATGCAGTTTCTCAGACCAATCCCTGCTTAAGAACAAACCATAGACATTAGGGATGTCAACAACAATGATGTCAATAATTTGGTGAACCTTAGCATTAGAAAATAACCTACCTAGAACATTCTTAAGTTCACCGATTACCTTAACGTTTGTTCGATCGAGATGAATGGTTTTAAGACTAGAAGGATGAACTTCTATGTTAATGTTTTGGCAAACAGATAAAGTCATCACATTCGATGATGCTGTTAGTACCCTGTAAATATGTTTGGCTGTAAAAAAGAACGACAGGGGTAACTGTTTCAACTAGCTTTAGAGTTGAGGCACTAGGCTGCTCAACTCAGAGAGGGCCCTCTCATGTCACTTGATATATCTATGGAAATTGGTGGCTAGATTTGTTTTTTTTTGGGGGGGTTTCGTAAAATTGCTGAAGAAATGAAGATAAAATTTGGGCTATGGAGTCATAAAAGATCAATGCATCGAAAAATCATGGAGACTATCAAGAGGAAAAGGCTAAATGAGGTGATGAGTCTGAGTTTATATTTGAAATTTGCATGACATCAGAGGAAAAAGAAACACACAACTTCATCAGAGCATTTCAAAAAATGAATTTTGGACAAGCTAGGAAGAAACACACACAATCTAAATCGCTTAAACCGAGATCTTCAAACGATGAATTATGGGCTTTTGCTTCTCCAATTTAGACAGATGAAAGTGTAAATGAAATAAAATCTTACAGGAAACACATACTCTGAAAGAACACAAGACTCTTATCATTGCTAGTTAGAATCTTTTCATGAACAATCCAAAATCTGCTTCTGCATTTATATATTCATTCTAGCCCCAAAGTTCACAAAATCTTCCTACACATAGGGAAGGCTCCCCTTTTATCCATCCCTCTCTATATCCTAGAGATAATATATATGTAGAGGAACTTCTCGTAGAATTCAAAACGTTCAAACTTCCCCATAATTCTAAGAATAGAGATAAGTTACAAAAAGGAATAACAATTATCTTATTTTAAAGGGGTTGTTAGGAATAGGTTTGTCGTATCTGGGTCCCATTTCTTCGAACACCATCTGTCCAAAATTTACTGAGATGTACTTATTCCCACTTGAGAATCATTTTATCTTAGCAATATCCTCCTTTAGAGTGTCCAACTAGACCGGTTGATTCTCCCCAACGCTTTCAGCCATTTCGGTTGTGATTTCTGTCTTCTGTTGTTTGCTCCGTTTCTTTTTCACAGCTGGCCTGTTGATGATTAGGTCTCTCATGATGGGATTTAGCCTGACTTATGATCCTGGGTCTGTAGCAGGTTCCGTGTGAAATTTAGTTGCCAATATACGTGCAACTTCCCTTTCGGTCTTACTCGTAGATAAAATCGCCATATTACTTGAATGACCTTCTTGAATGGATATGACTTGATTGGCTTTGTCCATCTATTCCTAATTTCATGGAAACCAAGATGCTCTTTTGGATATTTATAGAACTAATCAAACCTGAGATTACTTCTCTTATGGATGATATGATACCCCCATACTTGAAAATCGATAATTATAGATCTCCAATCATGAATTTCTGATAGGATTTATGGTAGGTACATTGATTTTCCACGCTTGGCCAATCCATTTCGAATGATTGTCTTTCAATTTTTTTATCCAGCGACGTTTATCTGACATCATACGGTCGTGAAGTATCGAACGAATGCAGCGGGATGATCGTGACTAGCCGTCACCTGCCCCATGAGTGTTTGATTTGATGTATTGGAACATGTGACATCGGGTCCTTTGCAACAATGGTTTTAGGCAGACCGCCTTTCACCCTGATGTATCTCTGGAGGCGTCACACTTCCCCTTTAAAAACCACAATGGTTTTCCTTGGTCTTCCTTCACATGGTTAAGTCCCATGCAAGTTTACCTCTTTATGTGAAACTCAACCGTCGATCTGGGATGTTTTACAATCGACGACCTGTTGAGTCCAACCTCCCGGACCTCCGCTATATTTCACCACATACTGCGAGATATGTCCCGTGTCTCCAAATTAATCCCGATCTCTACATTTCAGTAGTCTTCTGCTAAATTTAACATTCAAAGTTATGGTGATAATAGATGCGACGAAATCCACCATGCAATTATGTACATTTCTATTGAAAATTTCAAAAGTTAGTAAGAAAGGTGGGACATTTTTACGAGTGTTAACAACAAAATTCTGCTGATTTTTAGCCGTTGTCCCTGAAACAATTTTATCTACATTTGATATAGTTTTTTTAGTCGGATCCCTTTTATCCGAAGGTTCGGATGTCGTTTTTTTTTTTAGTTATTTAGTTATTTAGTTATTTATTTTTTATTTTTTATGTCTGGAGGAATCAACAACTAGTTGGGCACGTGCTCGCGTTACACGTGGCCGTGTTATCCAACTACTACCACTATAACCTCTAGGTGTGCCCATGAGGCCCCTTACGCGGCACACATTGTAAGTCGGGGGGGGGGGGTTGAACTCGAAACCTCATGGAACTTCATTTTCACGGCACTTGCCAATTGAGCTGCCCCCCCGGGGGTTGGTTCGGATGTCGTTTTAGTAGGTATCCTTTGGGATATTTTAGAACTGATTTATGTAGTTTTCTTGTTGTAAAGATCGTTGTTTTTACTATTTTCTGCAATATTTTGAAGCATTTTCTGAAGAATAAGAAGAAATTTCAAAAGCTTGTAAACATAAATATTAGTTCTTAGATTTTTCAGATCTTCAATCAAATCATACTCTAAAACTGGGGCTACTAAATTCTGTTTTAGTTCATCTTGTTTCGACTATTTCAGAGGCACATTATTACTCATTTTGGAAGATGGCTTACTCTGTGTTTTGCTTCTCGTGTTGTAAGGGTGGACAATTTCAAAATTTTCTTGGAAAATACTGTCGGAGAAGTGTCCGAAGATGTTGGAAGATGATTCCTCTTCTTCGGGTACTTATCCTTCAACTGTGTCTTCAAAACTTTCAAGGGGGGTAGAGTTATCATGTGCATCAAGGATAGTTTGCAGTGCGTATTGCAAGCTTTCAAAATTAAGACTTTAAGGGGTAGGATTTGGCTGGTTGGGGGGAAAGGATTTCTAAAAGGAGGTTTAAAACTTCCTTTTCTTGAGGATGCCTATTTGGCCAATCTCTTCAGATCTACGACTTGATTTGATAATTTTAGGACAACCTTTTGTAAACTTTCTAAGTCTAAAGTTTCTGGTTGGATTTTATCTTGGGGATGCCTATTAAGGATTTCTACTTTCTTTTTGGAGGTTGAGGTTGTTTCAGCTTCACTTTTGAGATTGTATTTTAAACTTAATATATCTTTTTTTATTTGGCTTCCCTCCTCGAAAGCTTCCAGTAATGTAGACTTCTTAGACCTTTTAACCCAAATTTCTACATTATTATGTAGAGCTTTAGTGTAATATGCAATAATAAGACTTTCAACATGCATTGAATCAACGAGAATTCGATTCTTTAACGTAAGGAACCTTTGGTTAAAATCTTTTACTCTCTCCTTAGGGTTCATTTTTAGGCTGGAGAGTTCCATTACCAAGGCTTCAGGAGATTTATCATCTCCAAATTTCTCTAAGAAACAGGTTTCGAATTTGTCCCAAGAGACAACGGTTTGAGGCTGCTGGGCAAAATATCATGTAGAAGAATTTCCCTCAAACGTATAAGAAAAGAGTCTACATACTACATCTTCATGTTCTACACTTCAGAGTCTAATGGCTAACATAAACTTCTTTATGTGATCTTCGGCAGATTTCTTAGAATCCGGGTCAAATTTAGGTAACCATTTCTCTGGGTGTTTTGGCAAGGGGTGTTGAGGTCTAGGTACAACCACGACATCTTGATCGAGCCACGGTCTGGCAGGATTTTTTTGGTTTTCCATGGGTGTTGGTGGTGTTGAAGCCTGAAATGTTTCGGATGATGAACTTCCTTCGTTAGATGACTCTCCTCCCAATGAGGATGGAGATGAACTAGGTGGGGAAGGTCGGATACCGAATCCTCCAACTCCAAGAGTAGGATTTTCGATAGGGTCCATAGTATTATCTTCCATAGGGTTTAAAAGTAGACCAGTTCCTTCAAGTTGTTCTCGGATATCCAAGAAATATAAAGGTTGATTAAGACGCCTACCAGGTTGTCTGATACGGGCCAAAGCACTGTGTGTCCTTATAAGTGATTGATGAACAATTTCTTGTACATCAAACCCTTGAGGAGTTGGTGTTACTGGATCGACGGGAAACTCAAGATTATTGTTTGAGGTAGTTGTTGTTTCAGAAGTAATGTTGTTTTCCGAGAGACAATGTGTTACTACATGGGAGTGGGTGTGTGGGGGAGGAGTCTTACAAATTCCACGTGCCATCAATTGCAATCAGGCTGTCCTTCTAGCGCCATTTGTTGGTGGGCGAAAATGACCGTCCGTCAACTAGAAGAACGAGTCTAGTCCGGGGTTGTCTAAGTATCCCAAGCCGTTTGGTATGACTCATTCTGACGGGTTTAATGACTCCGTTAGCCAATCTAAAAGCCTAAAAGAAAACAAACAAAAGAAAAAAATAACTAACTAATTACTAAACACTATATTATATATGTACATATATTCTGATATAACTATTGTAGGTGTATTTAAGTAGAAAAAATACAAATCTCACTTATGTACATCATTTACAAATTGCAAGTTTTAATCGAAACTTACGAAATCACTGTGAAAAATGATTTCTTTTAAGAAGCAGATAAAGAAAGCACATTAAAATATTTTATGTTTTCTTTTATAAATATAACTAATATTGAATTGAATAAACTATGAAACACAGATGTGCAAGTAATCAAAAGCTAATCTAGACATTCTGGTTTCATTAATATGTAAATGACAGAAATTGGAAACACAAAGAAGATAACCTGTTGCTAGTTCGTGAGATGTGTCCAAGCTATCTGTATGAATGAATAACATCCAATTGCCACGCCTACGAGATAAATCTGCATTAGACTTTATACTATGAATGTTTTGAATAAATTCATAAAGAGTATTGGTAGTTGAGGTTTAATGACAGAGCAAGGAACACAAATTGAACCCTGTGATCTTATGATCACAAATAATTACAACAAGACAAATCTGAGTGTAATGTATTGCATTTCATCATTCAACTAAAAAAATCAAAGATAAATCCTATCATTCGAATTGAAGATATGATCACAGTATTAATATCTAGAGCAACAAATTATAGATGACCTTTATAACATACTTATCCCACACATAATAGATCCTTGAGTCTAAATCTACCAGACCTATTAATATACCAGGATTAACAAAACATGAATGAAAACACCACTCACAAAAGGCTAAAGCCAAAATTCTATGTGCTATTTCATTTAGTCTTGGAATCATTCATCCATCTTCTGCTCTAGGCCAAGATGCCCGTCAATTACAAAAAATATAGTATTTAAAGAGTTTTTATGAAATCTAAAGTTCCTATATTCTAAGATAGGATCATATCTCAAAAAATCAAAACATTACAAATATGGGGGTCTACAGCCACCCATGATCATTTTGTGTCTTAAAAATTTATGAAATTTTTCTCAATTTACAAAATAAACAAAAGGAGATAACTAATCAACTAAGTCGAGCCTGTTCCATCCCATAAGATCAGCATCAGATATACCATGTCCTGAAAAAATGAAATGAGATCAAGTTCAATATTTTATTAACTAACAATTTCTAAATTTTATATGAAAAAATGACTTGGCTACATAATCTCACGATTATATAGCCAGTCTTATATTGGTAACATAAATCCAAATTTAAACGATTTGATTTTCAAAAATAACATAGCTATAATAAAAATCGTCTCACCATTTAACTAAAAACAACTAAACAAAGATCAAGATATCTCATAATTTATTATGGCCTTCACACTGTCAACATTCTTTATCACGATGTTGCCTGTCTTTTTGAGACGCTTGGCTTTTCTGTATTCATTTTTCTTGAGGTCACATTTTTTCTTTATGAGAAATTCATTATGATTTTTCAGAGATCTAATCCTTGCTTGTAGAATGGGGATGTCTTTATAATACTGCTCAATCCAATGCAATCAGACTTCACAATGCACATAAGGAGTAACATGTCAGTGGAGAATATAGGTGGATGTAAAAGCATCAACATTCCCTGTTGTCGGCCCTTGACCGAGCTTTATACTAGTAAACCCCTTTCTATTCTTGATACATAGTGGGAGATTGTTAATATAATCGAATGGTTGATTAGGATCCAGTTTGGGACAACTTGGATCTTCCTCTGCAAGAAACCTTTCAATCTCAGAGTCTTTATCCTCATGGATATCGATCAAATTGATCGAGCTCACATGAGGCTTGGATCGATTACACAGACTTCTCGAAATGAGTCATCCAACCCTCTTATTACGAAACCCTAACATTACTTGCTTTCATTTTGATTGTTTGCGAGGGGGTTTATTGTCGGATTTTACAGTATGGTTAGCGTAGACAATCGATTCATGCACAAAAGTTTCCATAAACTCAGAACTAACATCTTGTTTCCTAGGTAAAAACGGATCGGGTATTGCCTCATGACGATGGTTTTCCTTCAAAGGGTCTAGCTTGTGAATTGAGGAAACACGATGTTTCTCTATCATAGGTTTATCCATCACTGTAGGAATGTCTGTAAAAAAATTATTTCGAGCTAAGAACCCGTCCCAATCATCACCTAGGGTTTTCAAGCAATGAATCAACAACATTTTTATTAAACCATGGTGAAAGAGGCTAGAATCTAGGTTCTGCTTCTTGCGTATTTTCAAAATTTTGTACAGACTCAACAAATAAAACGACACATTCAAACTGAAGCCTATAAAGTGCATAAGCAATCACAGGTGGTAAAGGAAAGCCATGCCATAACGACCTTTACAGGTAATAAATTGTTTTAAAACTGCTAATAGACCATGCCATCTAACCTTAAGCAGGGAGACCTGAATACCTTTGTCACATCAGTCAATATTTTTGGAGGTGACGAAAAGACTCTAGGGAAATTCGTCAATCTTAAAATTCTTAAACCACTTCTGACCAGTGAGAGGGAGCCTTGTCACTTCACTAAAAAATTCTTCAGTGACCTCTAATTGAACATCACCAACCTTTGCTCTGTATCCATCAATTTTTTAGGAGAATTCTTTGGCTGCGTGCAATTTATACCCTTCAAACTTCTTAATAAACATATCCCAACCCTGGCTCTTTAGATCATCACTCGCATCATCATGAAGCAACAATGTTTGAGAGACATTTTGCTCTATTCAGACTACTGGAGCCATTAAGGATTTGAACAGGTTGTAACAAGGGTGACTCGAACTAACTGAGGGTTTAGATGGTAGTGGTAAGAGGGATAAGTTTGAGTGGATATCATGAAAACAAAACAAGTAGAAAACCTATGCGATATACACATTAAGGTATCAGTTATGTAGTTTGAACACTTATGGCAATGAAAGCCCCGAGTACATAGCACTACACAAACCCTTATCTTGTAATGAGAAGCCTGCACTTCATCCTGCCAGCCAAAACAAAGTACATGATATGGTTCTGGTGTGTTTAATTCCCACGACATGCAATGGATATAATCGATTTGAAAAGGGTTGGAATGGATATGTTTTAACAATTCAAATGCGAATCGATTTTTGGTATAATAGTTGATTTACAAAGGATTCAAACACATAATATTACAAATCCAAATGCAAAACACATAAGTATTGTATCGATATTTGATAAACTCAAAAAAAATCGTTCAAGTAAGAGACATGAGGTATATGTAAGAACATTGAACCTTTTGGAAACCAAGCTTTGGATAGGGTTATAATGCGAAATTAAGTTTTAATGCTTGATTCATAATACATTCATGAATCAAGCATGAAAACACATCATAAAAATAAAACAAGAATAATCAAACATCTTTTTTATAACCCAATAATCACCCTCAAATAGTCATATTTACAAGATGAGGTGATGGAAGATACATGAGGTGCTATTTGTCATTCAAAAAAAAAAAAAACATGTAGGGCTGCCTACACATCATAATGGATTCTTCCAACGGGTAGGAACACCTCAATCAATGCAATTCCATCCATTATGGAGTGGTCCCAATGGTCCAATGGCGAACGTTCCAACAATGACTATGTTTATAGTCATTCTGGAGCATCGTTCTAACAGTCGGGATGCATCCAATGGTCATATCGCTTTGCCATGGCGAAGTGCCAATATGCATTACTCTACTATTCCGGTGAGGTTCAAGTTCTGCAAGCCTTCCTTCTGTGAAGTCCTCTTTGGAACCTCTTGCAATTTTTCTAGCTTTTCTTTCTTCTTACTAATTTTTCTATCTTTCTTTCCTATGATCTGCGTCTCTGGATTCCTCTTTCCATTCTTGTTCTTATATCCTCTTGGCATAGTAACTTCGCACAACTAAGGGTCTTTCATAGGGTTCGAGGGTAATACTTCTTCTCTTACTGTTTCTGGATTAGATGCTCTACTCTCCTGTATGGATAAGTTCTCTAAGTATTCTTGCGTTCTTTCAACTTTGATAGCTAGGTCTCTGGCCCTCAGTTGCTTCAAATTTTCCTTCTGTTCTTCTATTAAGAGCACTATTCTCCTAGCCATGAAATCCATTAATTCTTGCTTTTTTTGTTCTAGAGCTTCCTCTTCTTCTTTCCTTCAGATCTGATCTTTCTCAACCCAGGTATTTCCTATCAAAAGAGCAAAGGGGGCATTGTTATCAACACACTTAATGACCTCTAATTCTTCTTATGTCGATGCTCCATGAGAAATCATAGGTACATGGGTAAGTATTCCACATAGAGTTATCAACTTTCCTTTAAACAATGCTATTCCTCCCAGTGAAAGAATCATAGCAGGCTTTCCTAAGATTTCCCAAGTACTTTCTGTCATAATGTTCACTTGTGTTTCTGCATCCATTACACAGTCTATGTCAAAGTCTCCTATTCTTGTTTCTATGCACTCTTTCTCGTTTAAGATCTCTGATAAAATGATGTCTCTGTGATCATTCAATGTTTCTTTCATCTTCAATAATATAGTCTCTGATTCTTTCTATCTCTTTAGCATATTCTTAGTCTCGTGACCTTCCTTAGGATTTTCTCGTCTCATGTTCATCTTCTCAACTTTAGCAATAATTGTAGGGAAATCCAAAACTTCATGGCCCACAAATTTACAACAAAGATAAATAGGACCTCTACCTGGGCATTCCTTAGCAAGATGTCTTGGTATTCTACAACTATAACAATGAGTCAATCCTCTCTTTCTCTTAAATGATCCCCAACCTTTCCTATACTGTGCACTGGGATCACAGTGATGGACTTGCAAAAAATTCTTTCTAGGATCCTGCATCCACTTGTTAGTCCAAAACTTCTTTCTATGCATAGGGATAACATATCTTTCACTATTTCTATCAGATCTATTCATATCATATCTTCTTTCTTCAATCTGTGCCCTATTTTTTAGACTAGGACCAAATCTATCAAACATACCTAGATCCATTCTTTCGAAGCAAAACATTCCACTTATCTTACCTTTATCAGAGAAAAAATATTTAAGATCTTACCTCTTTTCTTTAGATCAGACTTCTTTTCTTAGCACAGAGCTTCACAAGTCAAGTAGAATACTGCACACTACAACAACAGATCTAGGCACAGATCTTTCTCTTTTCTTCAGTTCCCAACAATCACAGTTTCAGGTCCCGGCAGCAAAATCATTTGTTGGCATAGGGAAGACCCAGGGTTCAACACTTCAACAACGCACCAAAAAAACCCTAACTACCAGCCCTTTCAAGAACACCTTCGAAGCAGATGAAATCTCACCCGAGGTAGAGGCAGGGGGTTGCAGGACTCAAGTTTCTGCAACCTAGCTAGGACACAGATCTGTGGTCACATTTATTAACATAGCACTTAGCAGTTAAAATTCATTAGCATTTAACCCTTATTCACATCGCAGGTAAAACCCTAATTACAAAGCAACACAATATTCAACAAGATCTAACAAATCCAAGCACTTAACACATAGAAATAGAGAAAATATAGCATTCATTCACATTACTAAGCACTAAGCTATCATATCAGATGCATATAACATACATAAATATGGCAACACTAAGCATAAATCACATCAATCATACCAAATCAATCATAACACATGATATATGTGGTTCACCCCCAGGGTGGGGCTATGTCCACCAACTCTTCTTCTTCTTTATTATCTTCTTTCAATGCACAGATCCATAAAGCCAACTCCGCATAGGACAAGAGATCTGTGCACACCTCTCTAGATCCTCCTTCCCTGAGTTAGGTCACAACACAAAGCCTTCTTACACAGTCTGCACACAAGCTTCTTATAATCACTTGCACTTAGCTTTGCAAGTCTTAACACATAGTATGCACAAAGCCTCTAGCTCCACACTAAGCTGATTCTACTAGGTCTCTCCACTCCTTTCTTACATCGCCTAGATATCTATTTATACATTACAAATGGAGCCTAAACATGAGTAAATCCATGGGCCGACATCCCATACCCGTTACATAAACCCTAAACCCAAAAATCTCACAAAATGGGGCGATATACCGCGATCTCCACTTCGTCTTCGACCAACCTTTCGAAGTCCCCAAAATTGGTCAAATATGACCATCGTTTCCACAAAACCCGGTCAAGGGCCAACAATACTGCTACTTATGAATTATGTTTTGGAGGTTCAGACACTGTTCTATAGTGATATGTTGATTCAGATATGGTAGGTGATAAATATAGCAGGAGGAGAACCACATGGTATGTTTTTACTATAGTTGGAACAACAACAAGTTGGATTTTGAAACTACAAAAGGTTGTTTCACTTTCAACAACAGAGGCAGAGTATGTTTATGCTACAGAGGGTAGTAAAGAGATGATTTGGTTACAGAGGTTTATGGAGGAATTGGGAAATAAGAAGGAGAATAATAGGTTGTACTGTGACAGTGAGAGTTCCATTCATATTGCAAAGAACTCAACCTTCCATTCGAATACTAAGAATATACAACTCAGGTACCATTTCATACGATCCATCTTGGAAGATAGACATTTGAAGTTGGAAAAGATACACACTAGCCAGAATCCTGCAGACATGTTAACTAAGAAAGTAACCGGGGAGAAACTGAATTCCTGCTCAGTTTCAGTTGGTCTTCAAGCATGAAGGTGAATATGATAAATTTTCCCAGTTTAATAAGGTTCATAGTCCAATAGATACAACAACAGTGGAGTTGTTGAGATCAAAATCCAAGTGGGAGATTGTTGGTTGTGGAGCATGACTATCTTCCTAATTCACATGTCTTTGTTTTCAGCCGTGTTTATACCCTATTAAGACTTTAAACCCTGGAAGAATGTACACTCATCCACTCGGGGAAGTGCAGATGGGGGTTACCCCCTTTGTGGGGTCCAAGGGAAAGCGGGCCCCCAGCAGGGGTTCGGGGGTGAAGCCCATGAAGGAAAAAATTCCTTGTAAATATATATTGTAATTTCTTTGTAAATATGGATCATTCATTATAAGGTCACATATATGGCGATAGAAGTTATGTTAGTTTTTTTTTCCCTAGACGTAAACCCTCTTTTATGAGGGAAATGTATTACGGCTATGCATCATTGCGAATATTGTATGTTGAGATAGGATATTGTGAGAGAAAGAAGAGGAAGTTACAATGAGTTTGTTGTAGGTTGTATCCCTTCATTTGCTAGATAATAATAAAGGAAGGACCTGACAATTTATCTAGTGGACGTAGCCCACACTAGGTGAACCACGTGTATATGTGTCTCTATTGTATTGTGTATCTTTTGTGTTTTATTTCCGCATTTGTTTTATTTTATTGCTCCACGATCCTGTTTTTATAACACCCTTAACCAAGCCACTTCCTATAAGTTACTGACTCATTCTTCATTATATGTTCCTTTTATAGAAAGATCAAATCATGTTCACTTACCTATTTGAGGAGGCAAAAACCATTATCAAATAAACTCCAATACAAAATACTCTAATCATGCTCTATAAGAAGGAATCCATTCTTATTTATCAATGTTGGGTATGTGTTATATTTTTTGCATGACCCAACCTAGTGTCTTCATTGCACCAGGTGTGTGGGGGAGTCACAGGGGGATTTCATGGGGGTGAAGCCCATGAAATTTATTTTTTGGTAGTTTTTTGCATCCATTTTTTAGTGGTTTTTAGCACACAATTTTCATCGATGGTTTTCTAATTCCAATTAAGGAATTAGGGTTTTTGACTAATTCTGGTTAATGTATTAGGGGTTTTGGATACCACTGGATCCTATAAATATTGTATTGTAAACTATGAATAAGGATGATGAATAATAATTAGAGGTGCAACTCTAAACATATTGTTGGTTTTCCTGGATTGGGTTTCTAGGGTAAAATATCTGTGTAATATGTGTGTGTGTGTGTCATTGTATATTATATATTTTTATTAATAATTCATTTGTAGTAGTTAATCATACAAGGTTAAAATATACATTTGGTATCAAAGAAGTTATTTTCTTCACGGGGATGCCTTTGTGGCTAATTTTTTGGCTCAGGTTTTTGATAAACCTTGTTACAATGGGAGCTCTGTGATATTGATTCTTGTGGTGAAAATAAATGGATAGAAACTCAAAAATAGAGATCAAGAAATTTAATGGTCAAATTTTTGAGCTGTGAAAGATTAAGAGGGAAGATCTATTGGTGCACAAAGATCACTGGATCATTGTGGATCTAAGTACTACACCTACATTATCTAAGTATTGCACCTACATTATCTAAGTACTGCACCTACATTAATGTTAATAGAAGATTGGGAAAAGTTGGATTCGAAGGAGAAGAGCACAATCTAGTTGTTTCTCTTAGATTTAGTGCTATTGAATGTGTCAGGGGAAGGTACAAATAAGGATTTATGGAATAAGTTAGGGAATTTGTATTAGTCTAAGTCCCTGGTAAAAATATTGTTCCCATGGAAGAAGTTGTACAACATAAGGATGAAATATGGAGACTTGGTGATAGAGCATAATAATTCCTTCAATACTATGTCAAGTTAGTTATTATATGTTGATATTAATATTTATGACGAAGACAAGTGTATTAGTTTATTTTTCTCTTTACTAGACTCATGGGATAGTTTGGTTGTGGCCATTGGTAATGTTACATAGCTAAGTTTCATACTTAAGTGTTGCAAGTGTCACAATTATTATACACCTAAGTGTTGCACCACCAAATGTTGCATCTAAGTGGTGAACTTAAGTGTTGGACTTAAGTGTTGCAATTTCGTCACCATGAGAAGATGTATGTTATAATCCCTAGACATGATGAAGAAGAAACCTATTAGTTGGAGGTTGAAATGCCATCTTTTTCCTTGATATTCTTTCCTTGATTGAGCTTCATCGCCCCCCTTCCCATATACAAGGAGGGATAAAACCCTGATCATCACTCCCCAAGAGTGTCTTAGGGAGCGATAATCCCTTGTTCATTTCCCTGTGCACAATTATTGATTCAGATTTATGAGCGGAACGAAATGAAACCATAGATTTATAATATTAACATAGAGATATAGTGGAAAATAATAGAGATATAGTAAAACTTGACTTCCATTAAATAAGAAATATGCTCAAAACTGTAAAATGAAGAATGAAAACTATAAAATGAAGATTGGAAACAAGCTTGCTAGAATGGTGGCAACTTATCTTTGAGAAGAGATGTGACGACTACACTCATTCGCAAGAATATCAGTAAAATGAGGCTCTGAAGGAATTTTTACAATAAACATGAATTCCAAAAACCTATACATCCAAAAAACTACCCTATGAGATGAAGCACCAAGAATCATGTGGGCCCCGTTGGGGTAAGTTGGTACATCAACTTCTCGGGGTCGTAACTTTTGCATACGATCTTCGTTTAGGGCGCACAATAGCTCGTTGGAAAAATATTTTCGAGGAGATTCATTTAGGGGGATAAATAAAATATGTTTGCTATAACTGAGGTTATATATCATGAAAAAAACATTAGTTAGGACATCAAAATAGCCCTGTAAGTTTGGGACCCAAAAAACTGCTAAAAATAGTAAGTTTCCAAAAATGTATTTAGAGCCAGTTGGAAAAGGTGGGTGGCCATCAAGATCCTCCTGGATCAATCCTCTCTCCTTAGGAATAAATTGTATCCATTGCGTTGAGTCCCCCCATCAGATGAGCCACTTGCCTTGGTGCAGGAGCTGCCCTGCTTTGACAATATGATAAAAATGGATCCTATGTTGGCGCGTTCCCTCAACCTGTGTGTCCACGATATGATCAGTGGATTCCTGTTCCATGCAGTCTGGGTTGAGATCTATTGGTTTCAACTGTTCTTCTATCTTCGAGGTGTCCAATAATGGTGGAAAATAAGGTTGAAGGAGGTCCACATTGAACACTGGGTGTAGGCCAAGGAAGGGGGGAAGGTTGAGCTCAAAAGAGTTGTCACCCAAATCCTTAGTGATGGTGTAAGGTCCATAAAAAAGTGGATGAAGCTTACAATGAGGACCTGTAAGGCGTTCTTTATGAAAGTGAAACCAAACTTTGTCTCCCACCTAAAACTGGTGTGGAACCTGGTGTTGATCATGGTGCTTCTTGTACTTGGCATTGGACTTCTCTAAAATATCCCAAACCTATTGGAGTATGTGCTGGATCCACTCAATGAAATGGGTGGATTTTTCATTTTTAGTTGGAGCATGCAATGATTTTTCCTGGGTGGGATCAAGGGGTAGTGAAACATCCATGGAACCCAATGGTTGAAATCGCAACCCCACCTGAAAGGGGTTGTGGATGGTTGAGCTATGTATGGATTTGTTGTAGATGTGTTGAACATGGGGACGCATCTCATCCTAGGTGTAGGGGTGCTTGGAATTGTACATGTGTAGGATGTGCACGATCATCTAGTTGACGAACTCAGTTTGGTCATCGGTCTGGGGTTGGAAGACAGTGGACTTGGTGAGCTTGGTTTCCAACGGTGACTAGAGGCTCGACCAGAATGTGATGAGGAATTGACTGTCCCGATATGAAATAATGGTTTGTGGGATCCCAAAGTGTACCCACACTCATTCAAATAATATATTGGTAGTGGCCTTCATTGTGATACTCTTCTTGCAAGCAGCCATAATCGCCATCATGGAAAAGTGATCAAAAACCACAAAAACAAAGTCATTTCCACACTTGGTGAATGGAAGGCCTGACATGTATTCCATTGAGATGGATTCCCAGGGCCTGTCAGGACTAGGAAGATGAGTGTGCAAGCCTTGTTTCTTAGTGGTTGGTTTCACAATAGTGCAGGAAATGCAGGACCGTATATACTTGTTGACATCCTGTTGAAGTTTCGGCCTGTAGAAAAGTCACTACAATACTGCCATTGTCTTTTCCACACTGAAGTGTCCTGCCACGTGACTGTAGTGGGATTCCCAAACAAAATTCACTCGCTCGCTTGATGGAATGTAGACATGGCCCATATGGCACAACAACCCATCCTACAGATGGAAATTAGTGACAAATGTGTTTACGCCTAACATTTGGTAGGTTTTGATGAAGTCAAGATATGTCTCATAGAGGTGGAGCCATCTGGAGGTCTCGTGGCTGCAAGAGTCTAGCACTATGGTGAGTGTTATGACTGGAGTTTGACTGAGGAAATCGATGACTCGATTTGGAATTCCTATTTTATATTTGATGTTGAGGTGGAACTGCTGCAAATATGTGGATCACTTTTGATGGAAGTCATTCTACAATTTTTCTTGTGTATGCATGAACTACAACAACTTATGATCAGTTTGTATGAATGTCTCCTTCTCGAGAATGTAATTCCTCCACTGGCGGAATGCTTGCACAATGGTGTACATTTATTTTTCATAATTAGGGTACTTACAGATGACATATGATAGTTTCTCACTATGCTAGGCCATGGGGTTTCCATGCTGAGTGAGGACTGTGCCCACAAAATAATCTAAAGTATCTGTCTCTATATCAAAGGGTTGTTGTAGGTCAGGTAATGAAATCAATTGGGTTGAGCATAAGCGCTTATTCATATCATCGAACACTTTATGTTTCAGACAATCCCCACACAAATATTTACTTACCACCACCCCTGGTTATTTGGTTGAGGGCCCATGCAATATGGGAGAATCCCACCATGAACCTACGATAGAAATTGACAAGGCCTACAAAGCTTTGAAGCTCAGTGAGCATGGTTGGGGATGGTTAGTCACAAATGACTTGGATATTGGCTAGATCAACATGCAGAGCATGTGCATCGACAATGTAACTTAGGTACTGGACCCTGTCCATACCAAAGGAGCATTTTTCCAAGTTGGCATATAGCTTATGCTACTGCAGAGTGTGCAAAACCTGTTGAATATGCTGCAAGTGTTCTGCCCAAGTCTTGTTGTAGATGAGGATTTCATCCAGATACACCACCATAAAATAATTAGTGAAAGTCTGTAATATATCATCCATCATCCTCATGAAATTTTTTGGGGCATTTGTAAAACCAAAAGGCATGACCAACCATTCAAAAAGACCCTCTTTAGACTTGAAGGAATTTTTACATACATCTATTTTCTCTATTGGGACCTGATGGTATCTAGACTTCATATCAATCTTACTGAAGTATTCCCCCCCTTGAGTTGATCAAGGAGATCGTCGATTCAGGGAATCAGGTATCAGTTCCTAACTATGATTTTATTTAGGGCCTAATAATCAATGCAGAGTCTCCAGGTCTTGTCTTTATTCTGCACTAACACTATTGGGCTTCCACAAGGTGATGAGTTGGGTCTGATGTGCCCCTTATGGAGAAGTTATTGGATATGACGCTCGATCTCCTCATTTTATAACATATAGAAATGATAGACTAGCCAATTGGGTAGTGGTGTGTCAGGGGTTAGATCAATGGGATGCTTGATCTGACAGTGCAGAGGTACCCCAATAGGTGATGAGAATATGTCTTTGTATTCTTCCACAACCTTATTCACTTGCTTATGSTATGTGGAGAGGTCAACYGCGGAGACCATGGATGTGGTTGCAACCTTTCACTCAATATAAGAGAGAATCATGAAGAAGACAAACTTCCCRGTCTGATAAATGACCTTCCTGCATTGTTTGGCAGAGATCAATGAAATAACACTAGGTGGGACTACCTCGGGTATCCTATACAATTTCCTATTCAAAGTAATAATAACATAGTGAGGCCTAGAATCATATACAACATGACATTTCCATAAATAAGKTTGGCCCAAAAGAACATCACAAAATTCAAGGGGATCAAAATCACACAATAACTCATCTTTGAATGGCTTGATGTCGCATGACATGCGACACTGTTGGCTGACGCGAAGATCGCTTCCTTGACGGAGCCATCAGATGGTGTAGGGATACGGGTGTGACGTTGTCGACAGGGCTATTTGCTTGACGACATCTACTGATATGAGGTTCTTCTGGATAACTCTATCAAATATGAAGTGTAATGAAGTGCCTTTCACCCACATCGGTGAATGAAAGAGGTCCTCAACTTCCTCTACCTCATCAAGTTCACCGAGCTTGATCTTGGTTGTAGAAACAATGGAATTGGGTTCCACGTCAATGATCCATCTCTCCTTTTCTGGGTTTGACTCAGAGTTGAAACTCACTTCTGATTCAGAGGCTTTTACCTCAGCCACCAACGACTTCTTTGAGCGTAAATTAACAATGTTATGCTAGGGGCTCTTATGGAAGTTGCACCACTTATCGATATCTTTCTTCATCTTCCCATTGTCCTTATTTGCTTTTGGCTTGCACTGGTTGTCCCGAGGTTGCCCATATTTTCTCTGTCCTTTTTTTCTATGGGTTGGGGATTCCCTTGGCCTACTTCTTCTATGAGGGGTTCCCAGACCCAAACTACCACGTCTTTTGTTTAAGCTTCTACTCGATTTTGACGACATATTGATATGCCATGCCCAAGGATGAGATTTAAAAAAAATCCATTTTATTCTGGATGCATCTATGCATACCTCCATGGTAATTGAACACCAGATGTCACTCAGAATATTTGATACCCAGATTGGTGCGCAAGGTATGGAAGACCTTTGTGAAATTTGGCATTGTTTGGTCTCTTTCCTGTCGCAGTGTGGTCCATCTTGTATACAACTCGTCATAACTTCCAACAGGGTAGTATTGTTCCTTAATATCATCCCTAAAGGAAACCCATGTGGGTTCAACTACAAATAATGTGGATGCCTCTATTTCATTTTTATTACAAAAAGTCTCCCACCAATTTTTGACATGGTGGACGGCCTTGAGGATCACAAACATAATATTTTCTCTATCAGAAATGTTGTGGACAGAAAAATACCATTCTAGAAGGTTTAAACATTTATCTATGGCATCCACATCTATTTGAACTTCAAATATAGGAACATCAAAATTTATTTGTACCTTGAAGGGGGCGGTGCCTCCGCTTGAGGTGGATGCATCGCTTGTCGGCAATCGTTGAAGGATTTGTACAAAGATGTCCATCATCTCATTCCTCTGTCGCTCAAGGGTTTCCTCGAGCAACATTTTGAAAGGATCTCCTCTCCAGTCATCTTTATTTTTTCCTACCATGGACGGTTTCTTGTGCATGCGAGAGTAGTTTTCCTCAAGAGAAACAAGCTCGAGACCCAACTCTTTATACCCTGATTGCGTTGGGGACATGCATTAAAAAAATGACAAGGAGCAGACCACTCTGATACCATTAATCCAGGTTTATGAGCGGAATGAAATGAAACCACATATTTATAATATTAACACAAAGACATAGTGAACAATAACAAAGATACAGTAAAACTTGACTTCTATTAAATAAGAAATATGTTGAAAACTGTAGAATGCAGACTGAAAATGAGCTTGCTAGAATGGTGGTATCTTATCTATGAGAAGCCATGTGACAACTACGCTCATTCGTAAGAAGATCACTACAATGAGGATATGAAGGCATTTTTACAATAAAAATGAATGCCCAAAACCTAGACATATGAAAACCTAACCCTAGGAAATGAAGCGCCAAAAGTCATGTGGGCCCCGTTGGGGTAAGTTAGTACATCAACTTCTCGGGGTCGTAACGTTTGCATACGATCTCTGTTTAGGGTGCACAATAGCTCGTTGGAAATGTATTTACTAGGAGATTCATTTAGGGAGATTAAAAAGAGCCTTGGGAGGTAATTGATGTGCACTATTGTGAAAAAACATCACTTGGGCCCTCAAAATGGCCCCAAAAGTTTGGGACCCAAAAAGATGCTAAAAATAGTAAGTTGCCAAAAAACTGTTTTGAGATAGTTGGAAAAGGTGGGTGGCCAACAAGATCCTCCTGGATCAATTATGGGGGGTGATGAAGTAGTTTCAACCATCATGCCTTGTTTTGAGATGTTTTTTATGAAGGTTTTCAGTTGGTTAAGGGATTGGTTCAAGCTATCTACTATTCAAGGCAAGTTCAATCTTGTTGGTTGAGCCAAATCCTCATTTGACCACATCCTCTCCTCAAAAATATCCTACGGTTTTGATGCCTCAATACCTATATAATGAAGGCCGTGATTTAGTGAAAAGGGAGGAGAATTGAGAGCATCATACTTATGACTATGTGAGACCCAAGGGGCTTGACAAGAGATCTTGGAGGAGCCGCTACAACGTCGAGATTGAGATTGTAAGTGCTTCACTGCCATTTTCTTTCCATTAATACATAACTTGGACTATTCATCTCATTCCTTTGTGTTCATTATATGCATGCATATTGTTGTTTAATCCATCATAGATATATCTGTTTCTTCTTAACAATATAGTGTGGAAGAAGGAGGTTTCGATTTTTTCCTTCCAGGACTTTTCTTGCACCTAGGATCTTGGACATCAAGATCAAAGGATGGGGCAGAGAGGATAACTGATGTAGAAAGATAAGTCATCAATACTTCTCTTCTCATTCTAATTGTTGAAATAAGTGTAGGGGAGAAGCAATACACTTTTTTTTCCCTTCTGTCTTGGATTAAAGAGGGGTCTTTATCGAAGGGGGGTTTCACCTTTCCATAGGGGAAACTTTATGACAATAGAAAATTGGCGACTCCGCTATGAAATATTATCTTTAGTATTTCCTTGGTATTTTCTATATTTTTGAGTATTTCTTGTTACTTGATCTTTTTTATTTTGATGCTTCGTTGTTGATTTCTCCCATTCCCTCATCACCACTGAGAATTTTACTGAGTCAAACACCTAATATTTTCTCAGATATAGGATTTTTTTTTCTTTTCACCACTTTCATGACTTCATCCCTCCCCCATAAGGGCATACATGGAAATAATACCCTCTTCATCACCCCCCTAGAGTGTCTTAGGGAGTGATAATACTTGTTCATCGCCCTATCTGCATAGTTACAAGAGTGATAGTCCCTATTTTGAGTGAATTGGGAACTTCTTTTGCTTCATTTGTATCAATAATTTTCCTCAGACCTTTACATTAGGATCCTCCATGCTTGATTATGGTTTTGATTGAGTAAAGTTTTTTTATTATCACATGTTTGGTTACCTCTTTTGAGTTTTCATTTCCTTCAAATTGAGAAGTGTGCTACCATAGGTTAACTTGATCCTTTGGCTCAATCCATAATCATTAGTAGTTTGATCCTAATTAGTTGTAGGTATTCAAACTTTTGTTACATTGATTCCAAGACCTTCTAAGTGTTTTAATTGTTTTTTTTTGTATCCTTTTCATTGATTTGGAGCTTGCTTATGTTGCACTAAGCCTTGTTTTTTGAGTCTCTTGTTTTTCCTCTTTGGAAAAATTATGCTCCTTTGAGTATACTTATGAGATTTTTTGGACTTGTTGCAACTTTGCATTTTATCTTCGCTACTTGAATTTTCAGGTTTCATAAAGTGATTTTCCTTTACTTTGCATTTTGGGTTCTTGTTTGAACAAGTGTTGAAGGCATCCTTGTTTGGATTAATTTAATTCTTGATTGCTTGTTTTCTTCATATTATTTTGGGTTCTTTTCAAGTGTCAATGATTCCTTTCATTCAGATTGAACGAGAAAGAAAAAGAAGAGTCTATTTTGAGTTTTCATGCAATTTAAAAAGAAGAAGAAAAAAATTGCATCCTACTTTCATAGGTAGAGTGTTTTGGTACATATTCTAGATCTTTTCTTTGTTTTGGGATTTCAGGGACATTGACTTGATAGTTTGACATTTCAATTTTTCTCCATTTGATAAAGGAAAAACAAAAGATGCACTGTATTGGGTATTCATTTGCATTCAAAAGAAAAAGAACTCCTCTCCTTTCCTAAAATAGAATTCATTGAAATAAAAATATTTGCATCTCATTCTTTCTGCATGGTTTTGGAGTCGGGTCATAACATCATTAGTTTCATATTCATACACCCTACTAAGTAAAACACCCATTAAAATTAACCAACGTGTTTAATAAAATCAATTAGACATTTTTTGTTTTATGGCACACCAATAATAGTATAGAGATAGGGCCTTTGGATTAGGGTGAAGTGAGTAAACTATCCAAGGATATTAAATACGATTGTAGAATACTAGAGAGACTAAAAATACAAAAGGAGAAATTAGCGTCAGTCAGGAAATATCCTCTCAAATAGGGGTCAAACACGAGGTCAAGCGAAGGGATCGATTGAGATTTCCCCTATTTTGATTGCCTAGTGGGACTATTGCAAGTTTGGGGCTTTGAAGAGTGGAAAATCCTCAGGGTGACGCCACTTCTTCTTATTTTTTGGGCCGAGGATTTGTATCCAGTGTTCCCATATCCATTTTATTTTCTTCACTACTGACTGTACCCCCTTAGTCATTCGTTGTGAATTGGTAAACTTAGTAACCTCTCCTAGAATTCCACACAGGTGACTAAAAAGGGGGTTCCTTCTGCAAAGAAGGTTCCTTGTGGTACCTATGACAAATGATCAATCTCCGCTTCAGTGAACCGGAAGGGTATTTTCCCACGGGATCTTACTTACACCTTGGGGGATTTTTGTGTGAGGATTATTGTAACTATTTCTCACATATTCATTGATGTCTTGATATCATGTCTTCAAAAGATCCTTTCACCTATTGCTTTCTTGGTTGATTACCTTTAGATTTCTTATGGGTGTGTTCTTTTGACATTAATAGTTGGCTTTAGAGATCGTTATTTCTATTATACTTTCACTGTGGCCGACCAAGCTCTCCGAAGATCTCAGAGAATGCAAGGGTTGGAACCTGAAGAGAACAAGATTCCATGCAACCCTTCCAAAGAAGGAACTATTAATGAATAAATTGCTTCTGAAGATGGGAGTTTAGCTCCTTTAAGTGACCATCTCAAAGGAGTGGTTGAAATTATTGAGGAAGGACCTGTCCCTACCACAAATCCCCCTTTTACTGGTCCTTATAATCCACTACTTGTTGATATTCCTTCAACAAGGTTTATTGATTATTTTTCTTCGGTAGGTGATCTTCTGGAATGGATACAACACCACCTAATTATACATATGGAGTGGTGATACCCCCACTTGACCCTGAATAAGTTTCTCTAGCATAGATCACTACTACTAACACTTATACTTTTTAGGGAACATGGTTGACCCATGTTACCCCATCACAATATCGTGTGAACACAACTTCTATTCCCGCCTCTCTAGATGCACATATGTATACACCAAGCGCTTTACTTTGACGTTCTAGTCAGGTGGCCAATAGTGTTGTTTCCTTAATCCATGCAATAAGTAGCTTGTTTTTCCCCTTTCAGACAAGTAGGTAACACGATGAAAACCACACAAGTTGTTCATCCTACACAAAATATTCATACTGCACAAGTTGTTTGTCCTACACAAACTGTTCAAATGGGAAGTTCTTTCATACCTCCCACTGGGGGGAAATTCCAATTGGGGGGAAACCCTCAGCTATAGGGAAATATTTAATATGGGGGAAACAACCAACATGGGGGAAACAACCAACTTGGGGTGTAATACCCCATTTTTGAGTCCCCATATTAAATAATGTATTTTTTTTATTCTATGAAAGGTCAGAGTGCCCAAAACATTAAAAGAGGTTGGAGTGCCTAGGAAATGTAATGTTATGATCATTATTAATAATAAAATACATCACTGGCTGCTAGACAGACAAGGACAAGAGTTATAGGGGGGTATGATTCCACGAGAGAGGGGGATTAAGGGGATAAGTCATTTTATCATATTTTATTTACCCGCAATTTTTTTAATCGAGATAAGTGGTTGCATGTGCTTCTTGGGGAAAGGCCACGTGGTTCTTGAATTTCAATTAAATATATAAACCCATCTTTGGGTTGTTTGGGGGTTCATTCATTGTTCATTGTTCACACTCTTAATTATGTTCTCTCCATTCACACTTTCACTATGTCATTCATTATTTCTCATTCACCCTTGATCTTGGTGGGAAAAAGGAAAAACAAATTGATGGGAGAGAAGCCATTGTTGGCTGGTTGTAGTGACTATTGGTGTATTCCAGCCATGAATTAATTCTTGCATGCCTAAGATGCATTGAAATGTATTAAATTTTATTCAAATCTGTGAGTCTTGAGAGTCCCAGCATGGATATTCTTGACCATATGCACTAGATCCCTGGAAGGAGGTGGACAGCCTGAGGGACTATGTGACAGAGAAGGGGGTCCATTCTCTTGGGTTGTGCATTCTAGAGAGAAGAGAGATGGTGTACTTTGGATTGTTGTGTGTTGAGAAACCTGTGAGAGATTGAGTGTTGAATGGTTTGGTAAGATGAGTGAAACCTTGGAACTGTCCTTGTGGATTCATAGCCCTGGATCAAGGGTGAGATTGTTGTTGAGACTTGGAACAATAGTGTCTATGGTTGGGTGGAACGTCCTTGGTCTATAGCCAATTGGTCAATCATTTTGTTAAATATAAATGCTTTATGTCATGTGTTTATATGCTTGTATATATTTATTTCCGTTTTGTATTAATTATTGTCTTTGATATTCATTGTACAATGTGCATGTTTGCTAGTTATCATTGTGCATGGCACGTTTAAGAATTCTTTTAAAATATAGCACAAATCTTGATTATTGCATGTGTTTTTATGATGTTTGTTTCATGCTTCTTTATTAATTAAATGATATCATATTTTGAAATCAGTTTTGAAGTGAGTTTTGAGGTAGCGTTCCTAGCCCATGGTTGGCTAGGTATGTTACAAGATACCATCAAACATGTTCCATATCACTCAAATACCACCAAAAAAACCATATGGAAAGTATCCAAGATGTTCCTCTAACAGTGTATCATACCATCACCAAGGTGTACCATGCACAATCACTACCATGACATGCCTCAAGCATGTACCATAACATAAGAAGAAGCCTCAAAACTAACAGATAAGCATACTTTTGATCCTTTAGCTGACCTGATACACCAAGTTACATACTTGTAGCTCTTCCTCAACTTCAACAACAAGATAATAACATCTTCATCAAACTTTACCTTAGTCTCGCGGGAATAGTTTTGGATTAGTCACAAACCATAAATTTCAATAAGCATAACTTCGTACCTATAATGAATAAAGGTTTGAAATTTTAACCAAAGATATGCTGGGATATTTCTTCCATCTACTCAAAATTTCACGGTTTCAAACTTCTCATAACATGAGTTATAGAAAAAATGGAAAACCTTGCTGAATTCTATCTTATTCTAGAGATCAAATTTGTACAACATGACACACACTCAATTTTTGATATGTGATTTTGAAACTCTCAAAAATGATTCTACGGAATGTTATATTTCCACTGAAATTATTTGTATAGAATTTGGATCATCTATGAAGAGGTTATGACTGTTTTACCCAAAACACTTGTTTGAGACTAGTTTTAGGATTAGTCAACAACCCTAAATTCCATAGAGTGTATCTCCAAAATTACAATGACCCATAATCATATTTTTACCACAGATATCTTGACATGTAATATCATGATCCTCCAATGTTCACTATCTGAATCATTATAGGAAACACACTATAGTGAAAATGGTAATATGACCTTTAAATAACATACCTTAGAACACATCATCACAAGACTTCATCCTCCCTTGTAATTTCTCCTTTATTCAGTTCATATTCTCTCTGAAATTCACCTCATATATCCTTGGTTATCTCAGATAAGAATCACTTACTCACATATAATATATTCAATAGAATGTGTGTGTGAATGTACTTATGAGTGACTTCTTGAGGTGTATATTTACTTTTTTCTAAGTAACCTATTTTCTTAACTTTAGGGCTTCTTGAACTTTCATGCTACAACTTTACCCTTTCATTAATGACTTGAAACCAATTAGGGTCTTCATAACCCACATTTAAACCAATTAGGGGTTTCTTAACCCATCTTTGGGGATTCCAACTTCATTACTTCATAACTCCTCATCCGTGAGAAACTACATGACATTCCACCTACCATTGGAAATGGCATGATGAAGACTATCCATATATGAGTGTGTTACTTGCATTTACAATATCCTTCATGCCCTTATTACTCAAACAAATTTTGGATTCATGACCACACCTATGGGTTTCTTGTAGACTTCTTCAAACCATCTTCCCATGAGGGTCATGCTTAGAGCTATGCCATAAGGGGATCACTTTGGAGAGTTTTCCAAATACACCCATCACATGTGTTTACATCAATGAAAACCACTGCTTGTTGACATCAATAATAACCAACTATCCAAAAACATCAATGACAACCAACTGTCCAACAAAAAAAATATACAAAAGTTAATAATATTAGTTATTATTATGATGATATTATTCTCTTAGTAAGGAACTTCTATGAGTTTGATAAGTAATGTATAACTTTAAAAAGATTATATTAATTTATAAATGAAATTAAATATAGATAAAGAAAAGTTAATGATTATTAATATATTTAGTATGTGTTTGCAATGATAACAATCTATGTTACATGTGTTTTTATGAGTATTTATGAATTGATATTCAAAATAAGTTAAATTTGGATGATAGTATTGACAAAATAATAAATGTAGATAGAAAAGTTTATCTTTCTATAGGGAATAATTGTAAGGAATAATTATGTGTGTGCACAAAGTTGGTGGACGAAAAAGTGGCAAGGGGGGTCAACAGGAACACACACTCATAGGAATGTGTGCGTGTTCTCAGGAATGCATACACATTCATGATGATATAGAATTGGAAAATTCCAAACCTCCACTCAGCCTGTCATGTAGGTTCGTTGGCAGGAACATGTGCTTGTTCCTAAGAACTCGCATGTGTTCCTCTTTTTTACCATTTTTAAGAGGTTGTGAGCATAATTTGTTTCCATTTGCACACATCGCGCTCATGTTTTTACCTTAATTGAGCAAATAGAGGGGAGCAAAAAAATCAATATATTTCCACCTGTTGACGCTTGAATCCATCAGGACCGAAACAACAACCTCATGAGGACATTAGTCCCCCTTCATTTTTAGAGAGGTGGTTCTCCTCTTTGGATAAAAGATATATCTTTGAATATCTTGGATTAGGGAGAGTGCTAGGAAGAAAACCCCAAATATTTATTTCTTGGATTTCTATGAAAATGGTTCTTCAATAACCCAATATGATCTTTATGTGTAGCAAAAGTCTTTTTACAATAAGAAAATATTTAAGGAGGGCTTCAACATCACAATTAAATTGTGATCAACATCACACACAATCTTCTTAATAGTATATAAACGCATCCATATATTCTTCATGAGAAACATGAGAGAATGATTTGATCATCTCAAAGAATTTTAATAGAGTACTACAATTAGTAATAAAAGATAAATTGATAGGTCAACATCAAATATCTCATACTTAAAACTCAAAGTTACAAGATACAGTCAAGATCAACCCTTAAGCAATTCTTTGTGGAGTTTATTAATGATAAATGTTCTTCATTAGAATTTTGATAGCCATGTATGTGGCTGAAAATATTCCATGATCATACAAGAAAATTCTATATAATAATACAAGAAAAACACTCAACAACTCAGCCTTGTGCCCAACTCTGAGATTCAAGCATAAAGCTATGAGAAGTGGTGTAGAAGAATAGAAAGAATGGAGAAGATGGATATTTCTTTGTTTTGATCAAAAGATTGATTGTGTATCCATGTTTGTATCTTCTTATTCCTCTGATATTCTGCCCTGCTCCTCTCACAATACTTATTATTCATCCCTTTTATTAAACCACTCTTCTCTTTTTAAGAAGATATTCTCTAACTACTTGAGTAGTTAGGGTTTCTCTCGTCTAGAAATTCCCATACAAGTTTCTTATTGAAACATTCCATTTAATTAATATATCCTTAATTCCTCATTAATGAAATCACATCATTAATATAAGTATATTGAAAATGGGTCCCTCTCCCTTTTTAATAAAAGTTTTAATTAAACTTTTATCTTTAAACATTTAATTAATTTTCCATTAAAAGAGGACGACCTGTAATTTAATTTTCTGGAAGCAAACACCAAAGTTTTATCCATATAAACCAATTTTTATGTTCTCTTCATCATATCATATTTCCAACGATATAAAGTTTTTGCAAATCCATCGCCCGGATCTCAAGATATGAGTTCATGAAGTTGAGTTGTCATGCAGGCCCATTAAAAATACAAGAGACTGATATTTTAATTTCTGAGAAAAATATATCAACTTTCAAAACTTGAAACCTATACCACCATCTTCTATGTCTAAATTCCTTTCCACCGATATAAATTTTGTGTGATTCTGACACCTGAAGATTAGGTTATGGCCTCCTCAAGATCAACGCTCAGTCACCGTCGATCAAAATTGATGGGAAAATGTGGGCCCTTGGACGAATTTCGTGCTTCCCTTCATAAAATTCAAATTTTTGGTTTAAAATTATATCCCACATGCATTGGGATATTAAATTATTCATTATATATAATACTAAGTGTTTGATACACTTAGAAAGAAACATAAGAAGAGAATAAATTATGGAGCTTGGAGAAGTCGACCCTTGGAAAATTGTCGAATAAAATAATAATTTTTTGGAATCTTGTCATTGTCCACCTCATGCCATGTATTCAATGAGTCACTCCCATATCTAATCATGGGAATGGTCCACATCATCACCATGTTTCTTATTCTCATTTGTTGGTTTTCATGCCTTGGAATAGCTTTGAGAATTTGGCTAAGTATGTGAGATGGGACAAGAGGGGATGAGGGAGAGGTGGGTTAGAGGGTTTGCGGGTTCACGAAGGTGAGGGAAGGGAGGTGATTGAAGTTAAACATTAAATTTTCATGAACCCACGATTGGACGAGTGATCCAAATAAACTAAGTATAGAAGGGCAACCGATCAGACGATAACGAGTTTGAATATGGAGATTTTTATGAACCCACCAACCCAAGAACCCACGATTATGGATGATCGAAAACATATTAAGTTTGGAAAGGCAACCGGTCAGAATTTCATGTAGAAGGGATAAAATACTTTAGGGGCTCGACACCCACAACAAATATGATGGTCAAAATGTAGATCACGAAACTTTGGGTGCAAAGTGGAGATCACATAACTTGGAGGATGAGGGCTTGAACCTGCGAACTCGTGAAATTGAAAGAATGGATAAGTGTAGTGTAGAAGAAAACTTATGACATGGGAAAGTGTATGGGTATGAAGGTCCACGAACCCACAAACCCAACAACCTGATGAGGAGATGAGTAGTTAGGGGGGAAGGGGAGAAATGTAGGCTTCAGAGGTAGAGAGTGTAATATATAGATAGTGGGTTGGAAAGTGGGGGAGTGCGAGAAGATGAGGGAATGTATGAGTCCACCAACCCACCAACCCGCCAACCTGATGATAATATGAAGGAAGAGTCCCAAAAATTTCTAAGTGTAGAGACTAGTGTAGCATATGGAGAAGAGTGGTGAAAAGAGAAAAATGGTTAAGTGTGGAGATGAAAGGTGAGGGAGATAAGTGATGAGAGTACTTCACAATTCGAAAATTGAGAGGAGAACATGATACTTAGAAAACTTCTTCATAATATCTCCGTTGGACCTTTAGACCAGATATTGAATAACAACTTAGGCATGCAGAAACAAACTTCTAATCCAAAAAGTGCATGACGACGCTGAAACTAAAGGCTGTAGAGTGAAATTATAAAAGTTCAAAAAATGTCTTCTTTTTATATCAATTCTTTTATGAATCTAAGAGCGGAACAATATAGATGACCAAATTTTGGTCAACAACTGGCTCCAACTGCGGGATAGTGACCCCCTGTGGGTTACTGAGAACACTTGAATCTCAAGACCAACTGCCTTCTCCATTGGGATATGGAGTCATGTTTAAACTAAATTATTATATTTCTTTTTCTTTCATGGAGTTATCTTCAAACTTTAATACAAATACTGCCTTATTATGAAAAACTAAACTAAAGAAACAAAACATATACATACATGATCTACCTACCCTAACTTACTTGAAATAAAGGGGAACCTTAGGTATAGGAAGATTTCCAATGGAGCCATTCGATCATCCAATTGACTTGTGAAATGGGCTCTAGCAGTAATACAAATATTGGGGTTTCTGCCAATAAATCAGAAGCATGAAAATGAGGAGCATGCCCAAAATATACCACAATGGGATCGAGAAATGTCTATAGAAGAATTGTTTGTGTTGGTGGGATGACAATACTTTCGAACTAATATTCAATATAATGTACTCTTGGTTTCCCCAGAGTGTTGCTATCTTCAATCAAATGAGCAATTGCTTTCTTGAAAACATTATTTTTTTCTTCTTTTTCCACATTCAAGATTATTGTTTCATTGGCGATGTCTTGGCAATGTTCTTCTTCTATGTAATGGCTATCTTCTTCGTTCTCAAAATTGTTTTCTTCCACCAATTCTTCTTTATTTTGGCTTAATACTTCTTGCATATTTGTTGGAGACTCTTTAATTTCTTCCTCAGATGGAGTATATGAGATGCTGATGTCCTTTTCTTGGTCATTACAATTCTTTCCTTCATTCTCAACAACAATATTTTATTTAGAAAAGTCTTGCAGTGTTTCATGATATTCTTCTTTTGAATCATTTATTTCATCTTTTTGTGTCCACGTGAGAGAGGGTGGGTGGGAAGCAACATTTAAAACATCAACAAAAACATATGAATTCACCTTTGGGATGAACGTTTTTGCAAATGAATCTTCTAACACATCCCAACTAGTAATGGAGTTAGGCATTAGTGAACTATACCATTCAAGAGCATCCTCTCGTAGAGTTTGTAGGAAGAATATACATGTAACATTGTCTTCAGTGAGGTTGAAATCATAACATCTACCTTTAAAATTAATCAAGTGTTGCTCTGCATCTTTTGAAGCATCCCCAAAGAATTTATAAAAAAATTCAATAGGAATATTTGGCATTTGAAAGTCTATTTCTGGTAGATTTAAAGGGTATTATGAAATCACCTCCTTTGAGTATTTCTCCCTTTTGCTGAGTCTTGAAACACCATTGATGGGATTGATGAAGAATATAAAGAAGAATTGTATCATGAATGAAACCCTTCATTTTGAATTTTTTCAATGGAGTTTCCAGGGAGATCATTCTCCCGAATCTTTGGTGCTTCTCGTTTCTTTTTGAAATTACAAAAAAGATGAGCCATGCCTAAAATAAGAAACAATTTTCTTGAATCTTCTTCTCAAAACTTTGAGCCATGGAGATTTTTGGTTCCTTAAATATCTTGAAAATAAATCTCTCCCCATTGGAGTCGCCAAAAATGTTGACGCTTGAATCCGTCAATACCAAAATGACAACCACATCAGGACATTAGTCCTCCTTCATTTTTAGAGAGGTGGTTCTCCTCTTTGGATAAAAGATATATCTTTAAATATCTTGGATTAGGGAGAGTGCTAGGAAGAAAACCCCAAATATTTATTCTTGGATTTATATGAAAATGGTTCTTCAATAACTCAATATGATCTTTATATGTAGCAAAAGTCTTTTTAAAATAAGAAAATATTGAAGGAGGGATTCAACATCAGAATTAAATTGTGATCAACATCACACACAATCTTCTTAATTTATCCTGCCTACCACCCTCACCACATAAAATGTTTACAGTTTCTTTCTTGGACTCTGCTCCTTCTTTTGATCTTCTGATGTAGACTATAGAGACACTTTCCTTCTTACCATTTTTCACTATTTATATAGTCTCTCAAAGGGTATATGATATTGAAACAATGTGTCTTTTTGTAAAAATGAAAAATGAACCAATGTGTCTTTTAAATAATAAAACATTGCACATCTTCATTTAATTAACAAAAATGTTGACTTTTCTATTTATTAATTGATTTTCATTTAAAAAGGAATCCAAATCAGACAATGATTTTCGTACGACGATTCTGGAGCGAAGAAAACGAATTTTAAAATTCTACGACATGGGTTTTGTGTCGAACATGCCCAATTAATCGAATGACAAGTCATTTCCTAAAACAATGGGTGAGGTGGATGATACAGGAGGTTCTTTGAAGGAAAATTGTTGATATTTTATACCAGATCCTTGACACCTGTTGTATTCTATTGAAGGACCATATTTGACCATTTCTTCTTGTATTTAGAGAACAATAACTTATTTTTGAGGTTCAGGTATTCAAATGATATCTTCATGGAGTGAACAGGCCCTTCACTTCTGTTCAATTGCTTCTTCTATGAATAGATGCTAGTAACATAATTCAACATAAACTTTTGCTAGGATACTGATATGAATACATAAACATTAATCAAGTTATAGATGATCATATTTATCTTCTTTCCATCAATTCCAACAACATAAACTATGTCCAATATTTACCATATTGGTCTCCTTTGACATCAATGCCAACAACATGCCCAACATTCTACCCCTTTGGCATTGATGGAAACACAGTAAAACCCCCTTATTTCTTAATTGGGTTTTACTTTTTTTCCTCCCCATTTGACAACAATGATAGAAGGGATATTTTTTTTTGATCTCCCCCTAAGGTTATACTCCCCCTTTCCATGTACTCCTCCTCTGAGGAAACCTGTGAAATTCAATTAGATATGGATATTACCCCCAATTTGTGTCTAAGGTATTCAAAAGTACTCATGAGTAAAGGTTTTGTGAATATATCTGCAATCTATTATTTAGTATCCACATATTCCACTTTAACAACTTTTTGAGAAACTTGTTCCCTTAAAAAATGAAATTGATTGGGATATACTTGGTTTTTGAGTGCATGATAGGATTCTTAGAAAGGTTTATGGCACTGGTATTATCATAGTTAATAAGAATTGGATGATCATACTTTACTTGTAGGTCTTCTAGGGTTTGTTTCATCCAAATTACTTGAGTGAAGTAGGTGGAAGAAACAATATATTCAACTTCTATTGTTGACAGTGATATAGATGTTTACTTCTTACTTAACCATGATACTAGACACTTTCCTAGGAATAATTCTCCTCCACTGGTGCTCTTCCTATCATCCACACTACCATCCCAATCTGCATCTATATATGCATTTAATGTAAAATATTTTGTTTTTGGATACCATAATCCAAAATCCAAGGTATCTCTTAGATATCTTAATATCCTTTTTACTGCCTTAAAATGAGTCTCTTTAGGTGCAGATTGAAATCTACCTATTAGTCCTACAACTTGTATGATACCAGGTCTTGTTGTTGTTTCATATAACAAGCCACCAACCATTGATCTGTACATGGTTTGGTCTACCTTTGGTGAATCGTCATCTAAGATTAGTTTGCATCCTGTAACCATGGGAGTGCTCATAGGTTTGCAATCTTCCATTTGAAATTTCTTTAGCATTTATTTTTTATATTTGGTTTGGGATACAAATATCCCTTTGTCTATATAAGTAACTTGTAAGCCCACTAAGAATGTTAGTTCACCAAGCATAGACATCTCAAATTCTTTCTGCATTTCTGTAGCAAGACGTTTACTAAGTATAGTCAAATTACTTCAAAAAATGATATAATCCACATATACCACAACAACAATCATATTTTGTTCTTCAATTTTGATATATAGGTTGTTTTCAGTAGTCCCTCTCTTGTATCCTTGTTGTTGTAGATAATTATTAATCCTTGAGAACCATGCTCTGGGTTCTTGTTTAAGACCATACAAATCCTTTTTTAGTCTACATACATAATCCTGACTTTCTGTCAACTTAAATCCTTTAGGTTGTTCTAAATATAATTCTTCCTCTAAGGTTCCATTTAGAAATGTTGACTTGACATCCATCTAATAGATTTTGAAGTTTTTGAATCATGCAAATGCCAAAAACATTATGATAGCTTCTAATCCTGCCACTAGGGAAAATGTCTCCTCAAAGTCAATTCCTTCATATTGGGCATATACCTTGCATACTAATCTGACTTTATTCTTTATAATATGTCCATTTTCATTAATTTTATTATTGAAAATCCATTTCATCCCCATCGCATTTTTGTCTTTTGGTCTTGGGACCAATTCTTAGGTCTGATTTTTCTTTATTTGGTCAAGTAATTCATTAATTGATTTTATCCAATATTCATTCTTGTTGGCTTCTGAAAATGATTTGGGTTCTACCAGAGAAAACATTTCTTGTTCTGATTCAAATCTAAATTTTCTTCTAGTTTCTACTCCTGCACTTTTATTCCCTATGATTTGGATTTTAGGGTGATTCTTTTTAACTCTTTTTGATGGATCTTTTGGAGAGGGTGTTTCTTCCTCATCCTTTTCTTCATCAGTTTGTGGTTCATTCTCTTATATTTATTCAATATATTATTCATTTTGTGATTTACCATATTCTTCATCATGTGATTCACCATCTTCTTCATCATCACTAGTTCTTCTCCATTCATCAATTTTTTTATTTATATTGAGATTTTATTTTTCTCAATTTTAGATCATCTACTTTTACATTTTCACTTTCCACTATTTTGTGCAATCTTAGATTATAGCATCTATAAGCCTTTTTGTTTGGTGGGTAACCAAGAAAAACCCCTCATTTGATATGGAATCAAATTTTCCTAGGTTATCATCATCCCTCTTAATATAGCATTTGCTCCCAAAGACTCTTAAGTGTTTGACTGATGTTGGTCTACCAAACCATAGCTCATAAGGTGTCTTGTCATGGTTAATTCTAAGTTGTGCTTGGTTGAGTATGTGAACTATTTTATATACTGCATATCTCCAAAATGTATCTAGAAGTTTGGCTTCATCCAACATTGTTCTTACAACCTATTGAATAGTTATGTTTTTCCTTTCAACAACTCCATTTTGTGTTGGAAATACTAAGACAACTGAGAGGGGGGGTGAATCAGTTGTTACTGTGCTTAAACAATTTTATGCCTATTGAAATATTATTAATGTTCTCCAAGTGATCATAAAGATTATGCAAGTTATGAACAACATAAATAATAAATATCAATCACACATATGATATGCACAGAGACAAATATTCATGAGGAAACCCATAAAGGGAGAAAACCTCTTCTTCTTAGAATGATAGGCAATATTTTAAGTTCTGTACATCATCAATATTTGAGAAACAACTCAAAATGAGGCTGCAACCTCTTCTTTAACAATATGCAACTTGTAGAGAGCACCAACCCTCTGGTTTCTCTAGCACCCACTAGAAGGAAGCACCAACTCCTTGAGTGTTCCAACACCAACTGGATGGAAGCACCAACTTCTAGTCACATAGACAACAACCTGTATAACAAAGAACAATTTTTATCCCTTGCACCACCCTACTACATTAGTTTTTCTGGATGCAACCAGATGGAAGCTACAACTCCCTGTGTTCAAGAACCCACTTGAAAATCTGAGGACAACGGTCCTCCTTAGCACCACCCTACCACCCTAAAATATAAATTTTTGCTTGCTGAAATTTATTACAGTGATACAATATTTATCAATGGCTTACCAGTCTCATCATTGTTCTGCTACACTGCTCTGCTCTACCTGCATTAGTGTCTTCCTGCTCGCATCTTCTTGCGCTTAAGTTCTCGTACAATCTGTTGTTTTCACCATTTCTTCTCTGTCCAACTTATGTTCTTCATCTCTGCCTTTTATCCCTCAGTTCATGCTGTGATATGCATTTCTTATAGTTAGACTAATTTTTATAGAGAAACAACAACCTCTCTCTGTCACAACATTTTTCTTTTATTCCTACTCTCATCATCCGTTACACTCCGCATCTCCAACGCTCAAGTCGGGAATCTAAAAAACTCTCAAGAATCATGATTCCAATGCTCAAGAAGAATTATTCAACCGCTCAGGAACAATGATTCAGTTAGTGTAACTAAATCATAACTGATCAAGAAATCACAAAATGAAACAACAACCCTTCGATCAGATTCGGTTTGATCAACACCATTGGATTATACACGCAGATGATTTTTGATTTTTCAATGTGTAACCTACGATGTGGAGCCTAGCAGTTCTAGCTCCTTCCCCTATCTTCCACTAATGTGACCTTGGGAAATGATATCATGTGACCATGCGATTGTGGGCACAACCAAAGTTGGTTTGAGATCAATCCGATTTTCGCCCTGCAATTCACTACAGAGCTCCACGTATGCTTTCTCCAAAATCGTGGTTTCGATTGTGGCTCACCTTCAACATTTTAAAGTTCACACACTTTCAATCCCTGCAATATGATGGGACCGCCGATCTCACGATATTGATGGTGCTCCTGAACTGATAGTTCAGATCTGTCCTTTCAAGTTCTACGGATCAGATCTAACCTTCCTAAATCAACGACTGTGATTTACTTCGTGATTCGGGCTCCAG